>PVLA01011137.1:0-56074 GCA_004027455.1 Hydrochoerus hydrochaeris
GGCTGGTCTCAGACTTGCAACTGTCCTCCTGCCCCAGCCTCCCGAGTGCTGGGGTCTCAGAGGTGTGCGTCACCACGCCCGGCCGCTCTGTTACATTTCTAAAACTGCATTTCAGTAGAAGACACTTGACACAAAGTCTCCTCAAATCCTCTTCTGTGCTTCATGCACACCCCTCCCATGGTCCTCACCTCTTTCTGAAGCAGCGCTGAGTCCACTCTCCTGAGTGTCTTTAGTTGCACTGCCCCGGCAGCCTTAGGGCCCTGAACTAACTCAATATTTCCCCATCATAGTCATTTTGACGTTGGGGAAGAGCCAGAAGTGGCAGGGTGCCTGATCCCGTGGGTCAGGGGGGTGAGGCTACAGGGGACGCTCTTGTGAGCTGCCTTTCCGCTGGGCGGGGCTCCGCAGAGCACCTTGCACTGTTGGCCACACCTCAGAAAGACACTGAAGAAATAGCACTTGCAGAGCTGCTGCGGACAGTGGTGAGGACGATGGGATGTGTGGGTTCCCGCGAGGGTGAGGACTGCTGGGGAGTCAGGGCTGCTTAGTGCAATGAGCTGGTACATTTTGATCCAGCCACGTGGGCTGGCCTAGTGCAGCAGGAGATGAAGTCCAGCAGGGGCATCAGCGTGTCTCAGCAGCAGGGCAGCCAGACCTCTTGCAAGACCACTTCCACCTCCCCCCAGCATGGAGCTGGGACTACGCTGGGTGAGCGGCTTCCAGGGCAGGGCCTCCAAGACCCAGACCAGGGTCAGGCCACAGGCTGCTGCAACTCCACCTTCCCCTGAGGACAGAAAAGTGTCTCTGTCTTTGCCAGCACCCCTAACTCACCATGTTCAGGGAAATGTTAGCCTGACAATTGTGTCCCGGGGTTTCCTCTCCAATTTACATTTATGTTTAGTAATAAATGTGTCTAGCACAGTTATCATGGGGCAATAAATACAGAGCAGACAAGTCACCTCCAGGGTTTGTCATCCTAGATGAAGAGGCAAGACAATCCTAAAAACACTCCTGTCATCCCAGCACTCGGGAGGCTGAGGCAGGAGGATCATGGTGAGTTTAAGGCCAACCTGGGCAGAGTGAGACCCTCTCTCAAGAAGACAAACAGACACACGACCCAAAAAGCTGGAAACTACTTGCTGACTGACAGGGTGAGGGCTAAGCTGTTTGTGGTGAACGCGCACAATAGATCATCTTCAAGCCACAAAGCAGAGCAAACTGCTTTTGATGCCACAGTGACTCGGGTTAAAGGAATGCACAGGGGCACACACCCAGTGACCCTGTTTCCATGCTGCTCTGGGGCAGGCAGTAGCAGTCGATGGTGGATGAAATCAATATATTGCTCGCATCGGGAGTATAGGAAGATTGAGTGGGAAAGGGCGTGAAGAGTCAGCTTGCCCTCCCCACCTCATTCTCTAGATAGGGTCTCCCTTATGGAGCTCAGACTGGCCTTGAACTCACTCTGTAGTTAAGGCTGGCCTCAGACTCATGGAGAGCCTGCTGCCTCAGCCTCCCGAGTGCTGGGATTGCAGGTGCACCACCATACCTGGCTCTCCTCGCCTCATAGTTCTAAAGCGGGTGAAGGAAAACCCCCTGCCCGCATGCTCCAGCTGCCCCTCTGGCAGCAGCGTGAGACGGAACCAGCCCGGTTGGCCTGAGACCAGGCCATGCCTGCACTGCCTGAGCTGCGCAGTGGCTGGGAGCTGAGGGGGCAGGTGGCTGGTGCAGGACGGGGCACGTGGGCTGTTGGGAGGGTTCGGCCCTGGCTTCTGGAGCGGGGGCTCTGCCGCATCCTGTGTCCCCTGAGAAGCACTAAGGGCCGTGCTGGCCTGGGGTACCCGGCCCTAGGGTGAGGTGAGGCTGGGCTTCCCTATGCTTCTGCTCCTGCTGTCCAAGGCTGGAAGCAGAACCAGGCCGAGGAGGGTCAGGTCTGTGCCCTTCCTTGGACATGGGGCTCTCCGCTTCCCTCCAGGTGACCGTGTCGCTATTGAGCCTGGGGTCCCCCGCGAAGTGGATGAGTTCTCCAAGGTCGGCCGGTACAACCTGTCACCAACCATCTTCTTCTGCGCTACGCCCCCCGATGACGGGAACCTCTGCCGCTTCTACAAGCACAACGCCAACTTCTGCTACAAGTGGGTGCCGCCCTTTCCCTCGGCTGCTGGGGGACCTTCCTCCTAGTTTTCTGTGGGGGTTTCTTATTCTTTCAGCTCTTAATTCTTTTGATGCTGTTATTGAGACTGGGTCTCGCTATGTAGTCCAGGCTGGCACTGAACTCTTTGTGGCCCAGGCTGGCCTTGACTCATGGCAGTCCTCCTGCCTCAGCCTCCTGAGTGCTGGGGTTTTAGGTGAGCACCATCGTGCCTGGCCTTTTTGGTTCCTGGGAGGAGTGGTGAGGAGGTGCGGGGCAAGTCTTAGAGCACCAGGCCCGTGGGAGGCCCATCTGTGTAGGGCAGTGTTCGAGGCCCCAGTGGAGCCTGTCCTGTCACCTGGAAGGTTGGGGAGCCGGCCGGTCTGGGACTCAGGACCGTCTGAGCCCCTCGCTGGCAGTGACCACATGTGCCTGCCCGCAGGCTCCCCGACAACATCACCTTCGAGGAAGGGGCCCTGATCGAGCCACTCTCCGTGGGGATCCATGCCTGCCGGCGTGGTGGAGTCTCCCTGGGGCACAAGGTCTTGGTGTGCGGAGCCGGTAAGGAGCAGTGATGCCTAGCGGAGGGTTACTGAGTGGGACCTGGCATCACTCTAGAATCTTCCCCGGTTGGGGAGGCTTTCGGGAGCCAGCTCTGGGCTACAGAAAGGAAACCTGTGACCTCCCAGGGAGCAGGACCCTTCTGTTCATTTCCACAGTGAGCCTGGTGGCTGTGTCTTGAACCCTTGGCAAAGACTAGGGAGGCAGTGTTGGTAGCTAAGCAAGGGTGACACCACATCCAGGAAGTACTGGTCACACTCAAGAAGTGTGGCCTGGCGCAGCCCGAGCACGGGGGCCCCTGCACTGCTCCCCGAGCCCCTAGAAGGAGCCCCGGCGGCCTTACCCTGAACCAGTCTGGGCTTTAGGCGATGGTGACCCAGATAGCAACTGTGCTCCCTGGGCGTCTGCTGTGTGTCAGATACGTTGTCACAGCCAATCACAGTGTCACCACAGCATGATGAGGATGCGCAGAAACCCAGGTGGGCAGGGGAGCAGATGGCCCTGAGGGTTCCCTTGGTCAGGCCAAAGCAGGTGGCCACGGGGCCTCCTAGCAGGGGCGGTGACCCGGGCTATCTCAGGCCTGTACAGACAGCACCTTTTCACCGGAGAGGGTCACGTCACGCCTGTGGCGCTCACAGGCGCACAGACCGAAGCTCTTGCAGGAATCCTTCCCTGCCAGCCCGAGAGCCACATGATAAATGCAGTTCATCTTACCTGCACCCTTTAATTTTCTTTTACTTTGGAGAAAAAACATTCTGTCAGTATTTTGTTAGCAGATGCAGCTACGGAATAACTCTCAGTAGCTCTGCAGTGTCCCACTGTAGTATTTGTAACTAGTCAGCCTTTGTCAGACATTTCAGATACGACTTCTCAGCTTTTTGCTTACAAAGTTGTTTAAGGGGTTTGTACAAATGGTGAAACTAAAAGACCTTTTTTCTTTTCTTGCGGTCCAGGGGATTGAACCCAGGGCCTTGGGTATTGAGCTATATATCCTGGCCCTTTTAAAATTTTTACTTTGAGATAGGGTCTAAATTGACTCCAAATTGCCTAATTTGTCTAAATTGCCACAGCTGCCCTCT
This sequence comes from Hydrochoerus hydrochaeris, assembly GCA_004027455.1. Taxonomy (NCBI): domain Eukaryota; kingdom Metazoa; phylum Chordata; class Mammalia; order Rodentia; family Hydrochaeridae; genus Hydrochoerus; species Hydrochoerus hydrochaeris. The sequence goes on from PVLA01011137.1 coordinate 3,769, forward strand.
GGCGTGTGACCCTCCTGCCTCAGCCTCCTGGGTAGCTGAAAGACATTCTTCACTGCCTGGTCTGTGGTCTGGGTTTCCTGTTAGAGTGTGCAGGTCCTGGTGCTCTGCACGGGGTCCTCACAGGCTGTGCATGGTGCAGACACCTTCTGTCTTACGTTTGTTCAGGACCAGTCGGACTAGTTACCTTGATTGTGGCCAAAGCAATGGGCGCAGCGACAGTGGTGGTGACAGGTAAGTCCCATGTCTTGTTATGTCCTCTTGAGGGGAACGGGTGCAAGAGCCATACCCTACCAGTGTTTGTCACAAAACACTGGAGACAGGTGCTTTGAAGGAAAGAAGTTTGTCTAGCTCACCAGGCTAGAGGTGAGAGTCAGGACTGGGCGCCCCTTGGTTCAGGCTCAGGTGGGGACCTGGCAACAGGGGCCCCGGCAGAGGTAGGACCAGAAGCAAGGTACCCGGGAGAACCACATCACCCTGAGGGACCAGCATATGTCCCTTCCAAGGACAGTGACCCAGGGACCCAGGCCCCACCTCCAAACTGCTACCCCAGAGGCCAGGCCTGCAGCACTTGAACCTTTAAGGGGACAGACCACTTCCAGGCTGCAGTACTTCTGAGAATCTGGGTTTCTTTTTTGAGACACAGTCTCACTATGCAGTTCAGGGTGTCTGGCTTTCAACTCATGGCGATCCTCCCGCTTCAGCCTCCTGAGTGCTAGAATTGCTAGCATACACCACTGTGCCCAGCTGAGGGAGTCTTGGCTTCTAAGGGGCTCCCTATCCTCTGATGTCCGGGATGATGATACTTAGAAAGCCCATGCACGGGAGACTACTTGGGGCTCAGGATGCAGCTCTCAAGGCCCTGTATGCGTGGGTCCTGCCCTGGGAGGAGGCTCAGTGTGTCTGTCTGTCTGGCTTCCAATGTGCATTTGTGCCTAAGATTCGGAGCTGCTGGGGCTTGGGGGAAAACACAGTGGGAGGGTGCCCGCATGCAGGGCCAGGGCACCAGGAAAGGGTCACCCGCACCCCTGGGCTCTTCCCTTCCCAGTCAAGCCTCCGGGCTCTCAGCTGAAAACAGCTCCTCTGCCTCCAGATCTGTCTGCCCCTCGACTGTCCAAAGCCAAGGAAGTGGGCGCCGACTTCGTCCTGCAGATCTCCCAGGAGGGCGCCCAGGAGGTTGCTGGCAAGGTGGAGGGGCTGCTGGGCAGCAAGCCGGACATCACCATTGAGTGCACCGGGGCAGAGAGTGCCATCCAGGCGGGCATCTACGTGAGTGGGCGGAGGGGAGGGCGTCCCCAGATCAAAGGACGAGGAGAAGGATGACTGGGCACCACACCCTGCGCACGGGGTCCAGGCAGCCCGAGGCGCCTTCAGCCAGCACAGGGCTGGTGGCGCCTGCCTTCCCCGAGTTACCATGGCTGAGGCAGAGGGCCGCAGGGTGGTAAGGGACCCAGGCTGCACTGGGCACAGCCACTGCCCTTTGCTTCCAGGTGGCCGGTGGGAGGAGGGAGGAGCAGGTGTCGCTGCCCTGCTTGCTGTGAAGAAGTCTCTGGCCCCCTCCCCAGGTCTTCCCCTCTCCCACATCCTCGGTGGGGCAGGGACAGCGACATTTCCCATTGCGTTGCACATGGTTTGCGAGTCAGTCCACACTTCAGTAAAACATAAAGCAGCTGGTGATTGTCATGACAAGGGCTGGCTGAGTGACCCCGAGGCCCAGCTCGACACATGCAGCTCACCCTCCTCCCCTCAGCCCCAGCTCTGCTGCATGCTCCTGCCCTGCAGGTCTCCTTCCGCAATGTCACCTTCTCCCTGGGGATGTGAGCTGGGCCACATGGTTTTCCACAGCAGAGAGTGGCCCTGCACACACCACCCTGTCTGCCACTGCAGCTCAGTGCCAGGGCAGTACGCGCGTTGTCCCGTCTTTCACATGAGGTCCCTCCCCCGAAGCCTCTAGGGTGGGCCTAGTACCCAGTGGCCACACCAAGCTTCCAGGCACTGGTGTTCCTAATGCCGTGATCTTAGCAGAGCACAGCACTGGTTTTTCAGATAAATATTCAAAGATGACACTTTTTGCCATCAATACCAGGAACAAAAATGAAGCCAGTTTTAAAACACAGAATTCCAAAAGTGCATGTAATCCCTGTGCTAAAGAGGCTGAGGCAGGAGGATTACTTGGTGTTCAAGGCCAGCCTGAACTACATAGTGAGACCCCCCTCTCGTTTGAAAAGAATTCCCAGTCTGATTGTAGGGTCCTCAGTGGAGAGGGAGCTGGGATGGGAGGGCCTGAGCAAAGCCCTGTCTCGCGGGGCATGCTCTGGAGGAGGAGCCTGTGCCAGGACATGCAAGGCACATGGTGCCTGAATTTGGCGAGCTTGGAGACACGCTGCGCCTGGCTCTTCCCTGGCGAGTGCGCCATGGGGGAATCGGTGAGTGGTGCAGCTGTGAGGGAGCCCAGTGGTGTAGCCGGGGTGGCCTGCTCAGGGAGTCAGGGATCCTCACCAGTGTCTGTGCGGCCACGGTGTTCTGTGGTCACAGATGTTGTTATGTTTTTCCTCACATGAGCACTGTCTTATTCTCTTCAGGCCACTCGCCCTGGGGGGACCCTGGTGCTGGTGGGGCTGGGCTCCGAGATGACCACTGTGCCTCTTGTCCATGCTGCCGTCCGGGAGGTGGACATCAAGGGCGTGTTCCGATACTGCAACACGTGAGTGAGCCGGGGGCCGGGCACCAGCAGGGCCAGGCAGGTCCCACACGGCCTCCGCCAGCCGAGGCTCTGCCTGTTTGCTCTGAGGGCGCTCCCTGGCCACGGACAGCCACACGATATGATAGGGACGTGAGGCAGGACACGTGTCCTCAGCAGAGGGAGGGCTTGATGGTACACTGTCCTGGGCCCCTGCCCCTCGCCCTGGGGCCAGGACTGAGCAGACCTCCGTCCCCCACTTTAAGGGGAGAAGGGGAGAAGGGGGCAGAGGAAGACGGAAGCAGACATGGAGTTCCGTCCCCTCCCTCCTGAGCCCGGGCTGCTCCGGGGAGCCAGAAGCTCTTCGTGCACCCTGTACGCTGTGTAGCTCCTCATGCACCCTGTATGCTGTGTAGCTCCGTGTGGTCTCTGCTGGGGCCCCTGTCCAGGATGTCCTCTGAGAGGCTGCAGCTCCTGTCCTTGGCAGAGCACCAGCTTTCTGCTGAGCCTTTCCCGGGGGCCTCTGAGGTTCACCCGGTGCTTTGATGCCAAGCAATGTTGGGCTTCCCTGGAGGGGTAAGCACTTAGGCAGTCTCTTCAAGGTGTGGTGGAAACAGGGTGCCTGCTTTAATACAGGAAAGCTTTTTGCAGTAAGAGGTGCACGGTGCAAATCCCCCTCAGGGTCCTCCCACTCACCTGGAGCACACTCGTCCCATAGTCCTGGCCGCTTGCTGCAGCAGCTCTGGGGTCCTCTTCTGAAGGGCCTTTAGTTGCACTGTGGCAGGTGCCTCAATGTCCTGCATGGATTTAAAATGCTTCCCACTCAGGGTCATTTTGACTTTGCAAGGAGCCAGATGTCATATGGAAGCGAATGTCCTGAGTGAGGTGGACGGGGATACAGCGTGACACTCCTGCTGCAGCCTCACTGGCTGGGCCTCAGCTGCAGCATTCACCGTGTTTTTGATCACAACTCATAAAGACCCGGGGAAACAGGACTTCCAGAGCTGCTTCAAACTGCTGAGTGGCTCTAGTGTGTGGGAAGTGACGGGGGAGTGCGTGCTTCACTGGAAGGTTTGTAGAGTAGAGACATTGCCCTGTGTTTTGGTCGCCTCGTGTATCTGCAGACCGCAGGCCCCTGGGTCCCATTCTCTGTCCTCTGTCTGTGAAATCCCCCTCACAGAAGTGCGGTGCTGGAGACCAGTGTGGCCATACCATCCTTAAGCTGGACCCAGCTCTTTGTTACTGAAGCCTAAATGCGATGCCCGTGATCTTTTGCAGGTGGCCAATGGCCATTTCGATGCTCGCATCCAAGTCCGTGAATGTGAAGCCCTTAGTCACCCATCGGTTCCCGCTGGAGAAGGCTCTCGAGGCCTTCGAGACGTCCAGGAAGGGAGTGGGGCTGAAAGTCATGCTCAAGTGCGACCCCAATGACCAGAACCCTTGATGCCAGCCGGGCTGTCGCCCCACCCCCACATCTTGGGGCTCAGCAGTTTGCAGTTTCGAGAGGAGGAAGGAGGAGAGGCAGCTGAGCTGTGCTCAGGATAGTAAAAACAGCGTGGGGCTGGGCTCCAGCCAGGCGCTTGCCAGGCAGGTGCGAAGCTCAGGTTAATCCCCCGTCCTGCCGAATAATTAAAAAAAAAATGTAAACGATGAATGGGATCCATTGCCAGTGGAGAGCCTTCCGGAGGAGCAGGCGCGCCTTAAGGTCACAAGCAGAGACAGCTCGGGGGCCAGGCACCAGGACACTGCTCTTGCCAAGCTAGGGTCAGGCCTCCTCTTCAGGTCCGGTCCTGGGATTCCGGGTCCGCTGTGACAGGCTGAGTGACAAGGAGGGACTGTCATCGAGTCCCACCCAGCTGCCCGCCACCAGCGGTTGATCATTGGCAGGGCATGGGCCAGGGTGCCCGGCTGTGGATGAGAAAGAGGGAAGGAAGAGGGACTGACTTCCTGGGCCCAGGACGGCTTCGAGATCAATCAGAAGACTAAAACCCAAGGAGCCTGCAGTCCTGAGATGTGGAAATAGTGAGGGTCTTTCTAGACCCGCTAGAAGCCAGGAGCCCCCTCCCCAGCGCATCCTAGCCCCCCCTCCCTGTTGCTAGGCAGCCGGAAGACGTCCAGCCCCAGGGCACCATCTGGGGAAGACCCAAGGGTCTCTTCAGCTCCGCCCACCCTGTGGAGTCCACACCCCCCACCACTCCTCAGCCAGGGATTGTCGCCAGGCCATTCCAGTCCATCCTGGTTATTGGAGGCAGTAAACTTTCCCCTTCTCTTAGTCACTGGGCACTGTATACCTATGTTCTCATCAACTCAGGAGGCTGAGGCAGGCTGTCCAAGGCCAGGGGCAGCCCGGGCAAACTTAGTAACACTCTAAAACCTCCGGACAGCCGAGTTGTAGAGTGTCCTGGGTTTGTTTTGATTGTTCTCTTGTTTTTGAGACAGTGTCTCTACATAGTTCAGGCTGGCCTTGAACTCAGTGTAGCTCAGGTTGGCCTTGAATTTGTGGCAATCCTTTTGCCTCAGCCTCCTGAGAACTGGAATTACAGGTGTTTCGACCACACCTGGCTGTGTCCCAAGTTCTTGGAAAAAGCAACTGAAAAGGCTCCTGGTACTTAGCTATCTGCTGGGGAAGTCATCTCTGACCTTGCTTCTATTAATCATGAGGGTTTTCTGTGTAAGATTCAGATCCAGGTCACAATGTGCCCTTTGCGACTTTGAGATGATTAGTCAAGAATGAGGATATAGTGGCTGCCACTTAACTTACAGGTGGCCCTTGGCCCCTCGCTGCTGTTGGGGTGGTGGGAGGGCAGGGAAGGGGCGTGGGTTTTCTCAGCCTCTCCAGGCCTGGCCAGTTCCCAGAACTCCCCCAGTTGCCCAAGTCACAGACCCCATTGTATCTGCCTGTCTAAGGAGCAGCGGCCACAGCCCTCCTGGCCCTCAGAGGGAGGAATCCCAGGACTCCTGTCCCTGCTGAGTAGAATTGCAGTGGCGGCTGGAAGTCTCTTCCGTGTCCTCCCCGCTCTCCAGCAAGCCAGTGATCTGCCGGTTACTTCACAGATCATTAAACAGAAATAAAGTGATTCACCAAGGTCCCTGACTGTGCTTCTTCTCTGACTTGGTAGAGGACAGGAGGCCCTGAGGCCTTGAGCAGCCCCTTTCCCTTCTCAGTTCTGCTTGGTTAGGGCCACACTTGCCACCTGACTCCTCTCAGAACTGTCCTCCTACCAGGCACAATGGTGCACACCTGTAATCCCAGCTCCCCAGGAGGCTGAGGCAGGAGGATTGCATGTTCCAGCCCAGCCCAGGCAACTTAGCAACTTAGTGAAACCCAGTCTCACAATTTTTTTTTGAAGGTGGGGATGTAGTTGAGTGTTGAGGTTCTGGTTTCATCCCTAGTACTGAAGAAAAAAGAAAAAACACCCTTCCAGCTCGGCGGTGCCCAGGGTTGCTTTCCGTGGGGTGGGAAAGGCTCCCTCCAGATAGAAGCTGGGGGAGGGGCAGATCTCACCAAGGAGCTGCTGCTCCTGGGACAGAAGAGGCCACCAAAGGTGGGGGGCTTTGAGAGCTGCAGGGGGGACAGTAGGACAGGAAGGGCCACCAGCACCAAAGGAGTCCCTTTCCTTCCAGCATGGTGGGGATTTGCTTCTCTGAGCTGAAGTCCTCAGTGTCACCAGTTCCCAGCGCTGGTGGCTGTGTGGCTGTGAAGATGGGGTGCCGATTGAAACGGGGGTCCAGCCTGCTGCTGCGCACAGACCACAGGGCAGAGAGCGGGGAGGGAGAGGCCATGGGGCCGCAAAGGCCTCTTGCTCTGAATAGCTGAGTGCCGTGGCTTGGCAGCAGAGCCGCCTTGGGGACCCCTCTGTACCCCAGCCCTGACGCATGCCTCCTGCTTGGAAGGGGCTGAGGAAACCACAGGGCTCAGTGTTGACAGACTCTGTGAGTCAGTCCTGGAACCACGTGTGTGAATTTCCCAGCAGCTCCTGACCCGAGGCCTGGTGGCTGCTGTGTGCTCTGGCACCAGTTAATGTCAGCACTGCGGACCCCGCCCTGGTGGCACTGCCAGCATGTGGGTGGTGTAGAGTGCGGGCGGGGAGCGAGACCCTATCGCCACCTCCAGGCTGGCCACAGAGGTCCCCCCAAGAGAAGGGGCGCGTGGCTCCGGTACCTCCCCCCGCAGGCCCCCTTCGTCCCCTGTGATGCCTTCATCCTGGCAATGCCGCCAAGTCCCTGCCAGGCTCGGTGCTGCATCTCAGGCCACCTCCCCTGATGGCACAGCCCCCTCTTCCCTCCTGGTTTCTGGGTGACTTGGGGAGCCGCCTTTCTCCTGCTCATAACATCAGTCTAGGCTCGGGGTACAGAGGCCACAGGAGGACAGGAAGCCGGACCCTGCTAGCCTTGGGCTGGGCTGCGCTGCAGACGGGGAGGAGACCCTATCAACCCCCTTCCGTACCCCAAAGTACCCAGGAGGAGCAGATGCTGCTGCCTCTTAGACCTCAGTACTTTTGCTGGCACAGCCGTTGCCATAGTGACGCTGCCTTGCAGCCGTGCAGCCCCTACCCCTCACTCCCCCTCCTGCTCCCCTCGAATCCTGGCTGAGTGAGAAGCTGAGCTCCTCCCGGGCTTTGAGGCAGCGCTGGCAGGGCAGGGAGCAGCGTTTGTCCCCTGGGTCTTGGACCCATCTGGCCTCTGGAAGGACACATCTAGAGCCTGGCACAAGGGTTCCTGGTCTTGCACCGGCCGCTGCCCCGTGCCCCGCATCCCCTCCCTTGTCACTGAAGGGTCACGCCAGGCAATCACAGGGCTGGCTCCATCAGCCTGGATAGCGAGGGCCCTGGGACAGGGCTGACTGCGAGGGGCTCACTCAGGTTTCAGGTCACCTCCCATCCGTGGGGGAAGGGCCGGGGTGCCCACGGAAGCTCCAGCATCCTGGGATCCCCTGTTCCGCTTCTGGGCTGTAGGTGGGGGGCATGGTCCTAAGAGGCCTGCACAGCCCAGGGACAGGCGCGGAAGCTGGCCAGGCTTGCCTGGCGATGGCCTGGTCACTGACCAGATCCCTGCCCGTGCTCAGCATAGCACAGCAGTATCCAGTCTGGCTGAGGGGGCTGCACCTGCTTCCGCTGAGGGCGCCGACTCCCCACAGGTCTGCCCTGAGCCCACTCCTGTGGAAGTCAGCTGTTTGCTGTGCCCGGGTCCCCACAAGATAGTGTACCCCATTATCACACACTGTAAGAAAATAAGCAGAGGAGATGAGTGGCGAGGAGAGTCAGCGTGACCGTTTCCCAAGGGTGTGGCCACATCAGGAACTTCCCTGGCCTATCTGCAAAACCCCTACGTGACCTACAACCAAAGGAAATGTGCTTTACCTACTGCTTTCATTTTTGCCTATAAGACTGTAAAAACAATCATGATTATTAAATAATTCCTGTTTTTTTGTTGTTTGTTTCTCTTGAGGCCGACCTCATGCCAAGCTTCGGCTTGGGTCTCACCATGCCACACTTAGCCCGGTTTCGCTGTCTGTGGGCCTCAGTTTCCTTGGGGGTGATCTAGGCGTTCCCGTCTGGCTCCAGGCCCATTCCCAAGATCAGACCACAAACAGCCCGACACAGCTGGTGTGGGTCGGCAGGTCCCATGGCCTGGCTGCCGTGGAGCGGCGGGCCACCGTCAGGCAACAAGCGTGGACTGAAACCTCCTGCCCCACACACCTAGCAGCCCCTCAAATCCAGGAAACAGTGGGTACCACTCACCAAAAGCTATTAAAACGCAGGGCGCTGGGTGATTTCCCTTGCCGCTGGGACAAAACCCCTGCTCATCAAAAGACAGGTTTCTTTTGGCTCACGCTTCAGTCCACAGGCAGCTGGCTGCAAGGCAGGGCCCACCGCGCAGGAGAGCGGCACTCGGCCTGGCGTGGCGGGCAGGAAGCAGCGTGAGGGACAGGAGCCAGGGAGGGAGATGAAGGAGCCCCCGTAATGCAAACCCCCCAGAAGCCCACCTGTGATCACCCCAGGCGTTAGGGGGCCTTCTAGACTTAGGGGTTCCGGAGTAAGGGTGGGCCGTGTAGAATGTTCCTGCTCAGCTCTGACCCCTCCGGGAGGAGGAAATCCACGTCCTAGGATGAATGACCTCAGCTATGAAGATGCAAACTTGAATTCTCAAGAGGCCCAGTGACATGGCAATTAGCGGGACCCTTGGAGTTTTAGCTTCTGAGTGGTTCGAATGCAATCATTGTCACATTGTTAATGTTGGGCTCGCGTAGCCAAGCAGTACGGATTTCTGTTTCACTTCCAGGTTTGTGCTGTCTGCTTTCTATGACACTGAAATGAAGTCATTCCCTTGTGTGCCGCACCATATTTATGGGGTGGGACAGGGCCACCTGCCTTGACAGTGTCTATTCCAGGACTGAGGATTCTGGGAAACTTCTTAGGAAAACTGTTATCAACAAGCAGGAGGTCAACAAGTGACTGGTCAGGGAGTGAATCAGGAAGGAGGGCAACCAGGAACTCGTCGTCCAGGGCACAGTGGTGAAGTGACTCAGCGGTGGCCTCTGGAGGCTGGGGCCTCGGGTGGGAAGTGGCTGGGCCTCTACACAGCACTGGGACAGACAGGTTCTGGCCAGCGCACCCTGGCCAGCCCCAGCATGGCTTCCCAGTGCCACATTCCAAGAGCCCACACCTCTTCGCACACCCTGAGCAAACCAGGGCCTGGGGAGGGCCTGGCTCCAGCCAGAATGGGGCTCCAGAGTGAGTGACACTGCCCAAGGCCTTAGAGGCGGTGACCCTTTTAACTGTCACACTAGAAGGAAACAGGCATCGCTGGGGGGCTGGCGGTGGTGTCTCTCTGTGGCCTGGAATGAGGTAGAGGCAAAGGAGGAGGCCGGTACCACAAGGAAGAAGTTGATACGCAGCAGGTTCCTCTTCTGTCTGTGACCTTGAGCAACTCCCTGACCTCTCCCAGCATTTGACTGTATCCTTCAAATGGGACAAATAATACCTGCTTCATGCAGGGTCACCCCAGGCGCACCTGCAGCTCTGAGCTTGGCATAGGGGGCCATAATGATGCTGGTCACAAGCGCAGCCTGAAGGGCAGGCAGGGTGGATGGTCCCAGGGCACTTTCACCTCTGAGCCCCACGTCTGCAGAGGGGCCTGGAAGGATGTGAGAAGTCCTCAAGGCCAAGGTCTCACCCTTCCCTGACCCAGCAGCCTCTGCTCTTCCATGTATGTGCCAGGGCTACAGAGATGGCACCTGCTTCACTCTGCCTCCTGGAACTACCCAGAGGAGCCCCCGGAGCTGGTGCCCTCTGGGCAGGACTCCTAGAAGCCACTGCCAAGCCTCATGCTGCATTGTGGAGGTACCCTTCTCTGGCTGGCACCTCACCTGGCACACATGGGAGTAGCTCTGTGGCCAGCCTAGCCTCAAAGCCAGGGCCATGGGCTAGCCTGGCCACTCCTGGCAGCCTCCTTGGTTTTGGGGGAGTAGTGGCTCCCCTGTGCATCTTGAGTTCCAGCCCCTCTCCCACTATGTTTAGAAAAGCCTTTTTTTTTTTTTTTTGAGATGGAGTCTACTTGGGTAGTACAGGCTGCCCTTGAACTCACTTGTGTAGCTCAGGCTGCCCTTTAACTCACAACGATCCTCCTGCCTCAGCTTCCCAAAGTGCTGGGATTGCAGGCATGGAAAGAACTATTTAAGGTGAATAAATTCTTGAACACCTGTGACAGGAGTCCTTGAACCATGTCCGGGTCTGTGGTCCTCTGTGAATGCAGGTCCTGCGAGCGGCGGGAAGGCAGAGCGTGGAGCGATCCTCCGGCCTCCTGGATGTCTAATGTCGCCGTGATCTAAAACTACGGTGAATGTGTTAACTTTGAGATTTGTGATGCTAAACGGCACCTTGCCATGAATCCCCTTGAAAAACACTCCCCTTCGCTTTGAACACACTCATCCACTGTTCCTGGCAGTGTGTCTTTTACTGTAATACTGTTTTAAAAATGTAAGCCCTCACTATGTCCTTCACCACATTTTTCTTAATTGATTGATTGGTGTACTGGGGATTGGATTCAGGGCCCCGTACATGCTAGACACGCACATCACCACTGAGCTACATTCCTAGCCGTCTGTCACCTCTCATCGTCCCTATGTGCGTGCTCGCAGACAGCAGCGTCTGCGCGTGTGGGTACCACTCTCCGGGTCGTTCACATCTGCAGGATGGCGGGGTTTCCTAAGGTTTAGGGGCAGGGGGTTGGAAGACTTTCACTTTTTTTAACGGAGCAGATTCCTCTGCTATAAGAATCATCGGGGTTTTGCGTTGTGCACCTGTACCCCCTTTTGCAAACAAGAGAATAGGGTTGTCGGGCTCAAATGCAGGAGAGGGAAAGGCACAGGCAGCCACCGCAGAGGACACGTCGTCTAGCCCACGTGTCAACCCCAGCAGGCCCTGGGCGGCCTGGGCAGGCCCAGGGCGGCCTGGGCAGGCCCAGCGGTGGCATCCCGGAGCCACCAGGGCAGGTGTGGGGCTGCAAGGGCCCCGGAGCCCAGGAAGCAGCTGGCCCGAGAGCCAGCCCGGGAGCCTGGCGCCCTGCCCCAGGGCCTGGGGCCTTCCACCGAGGGCCTTGTTTGCTGGCAGGGATGTCCTCTGAGGCTCCCTTAGGGGACTGTGCCTGTGCTCCTTGTGGGCCGACCCGGGTCCACACCCTTGATCTTAGGGGCTCAGTTGACAGCTGCGGTCGTGGTGTCTGCACTTGTCCCCTCCTGGCCCTTCCTGACCTGTCCTCTGCCCTGTGTACGGTTTTGAAGAGAACTTTGTTCTCTGCTTCATTTTACGTAATCGCTAGTTTTTCAGTCTAGTTTTTATCATTAGACACTTCCTGGGAATTGTCCTCTTTCCTGTTACTAACTTTTCTCCAGCACTGGGATGGACCCCAGGGCCTCACCCACGCTGGTGGCCAAGAGAGTCCCCAGCCGCATCCCTGCCCAGTGCCCTTGAGCCCCACAGATAAGCAGTGATCTTTTAATCCTACCTGAGGGTGGGTTTGAGGTCTCCTCCTCCGGCCAACTGGCCCCTTGGTATTCGGTCCCTGCCTGGAAAAGCTGCCCAGCCCTGCTTTTACGCCGGCCATGGTTCACACAGGAGTCCGTGTCACACTGCTGTTTTTCCTCTATTTGTTTTTTATTATCTGCTTGCAGCACGCAGTGAGGATGGTGCACCTGCACTCTCATCCCTTACCCTTCCCATGCCTCCGCTCCCCATTCCTCCTCCTTCCTGTGTGAAAAAGATCTTCCTGCTTCCTGTTGTCTTTTACTTTGCTCTATATCTATATTTTGGGTTTCCCATAGAAAAGAAGCTGTGTGATAGTTATGCTTGTGTAGCATATTTATGTCGCTTCGTATTATGGTCTCAAGGTGCGCCCAGCATTCTCCGAATGCCTCAGGGTTACCCTTCTTCATGGCAGAGCCGTGCTCCAGGGTGAAAGTATCACATCTTCCTTACCCATTCATCTCTCGATGAGCATATGGGCATTTCCAAGCTTCAGCTGTTCTAAGTTGTGCTGCTGCAACAGGAGTGTGCATGGATCACTGTAGCAGGATGATTTTAACTCTTTTGGGAAGGTACCTAAAAGACGAACAGCTGGGTCAAGTGGAATTTCTAGTTCTGGGTTCTTGAGGAGTCTCCATACTGGTTCCCATAATGGTGGCCCTGGTTTACATTTCCACCAACAATGTAGAAGTTTCCTTTTTCCCTGGAACCTCGCCAGGCCTTTGTTATTATTTGATTTCTTGATGGCCATTCTTTCTGGAATGAGATGGAATCTTGGGCACACGGTTTAATGAGCCCTTGAGCCATTAGAGCTCTGTGGGCCTCGCACACCTGCCGCTGTGGTCCCTGGCTGAGTTTTTGAAGGCCCCTATTTCTTAAAATATTCTTCCAAAGGGGAAAAATAGCTGGATCCAGACTCTGCATTGCCAATTCCTTTTCCTTTGGGTTGTGGACTTTCCTTTCAAACAGTTCTCTTTTTCCTAGGCTTGGGAATTGATGGCCAAGATGTTTTATTCCAGCTTCGTAACATTCCTTCCTAGCTGCCCCCCATCCCAAGCCCTGGCCCGTACAACCTGTCCTGATGGCAGTTCTCAAATCATAGTTAGCAAGCAGCTCTGCAGGGAGCTGTCACAGAGGGTCACATTGCTCTTAGGGCTTTGTGGAAACATCTCATCTTGCCCTCGAGTTCAGCAGGAAATTGAGGCTCAGAATAAGGGAACCCACATTAAAGGTAACTGGCACGGCAGGATTTGAGCTACTACTTGGTGGCTCTGAGGGTCATTCTCTCCACCGAAGTGATATTGTGCCTTCTTTTTTTGCATTATTAACAACTGTTTAATTTGGCTCTATTTAGACCTTCCATGCTAGCATTCTTGGCATTGCTAAAATTATTTGTCTTCCTCTCTAGTGGAATTTTAGCTCAGCTGGTGAATAATTCCTGCCTTACCTCAACTTTCACTTTCCTAGAGGCTTTCCTGGTTAACAATTTGAAATATACCCTTGCAGAGAGAGCCCAAACATTATGCATATACACACACATATATGTATACACACACGTTGTACTGTGCATACACACATTTAGTTTTGCAAAGGTTGGACCATATCCTAGTGCATCCTAGAGGAACATATATGTAAGGTACTCCTGTGTCAGTACAAACAGATCGTATTCATTCTTTTAATTTTTTTTCCCAGAGCTGAGAATTGAACCAATGACCTCATGCATGCTAAGCAAGTACTCTGCCACTCGCCCGCATTCCCAGCCCTTGTCTTTCTTTCTTTTTTTGTCTTTTTGTTTTTTTGTTTTTGTCTTTTTGAGACAGGGTCTCACTATGCAGTTCAGGCTGGCCTTGAGCTCACTTTGTAGCCCAGGCTGATCTTGAACTCGCAGTGATCCTCCTGCCTCAGCCTCCCGAGTGCTGGGATCACAGGCATGAGCCACCGCGCCCGGCTTCATCTTTCTTTCTGGTGGGAAGAGTTCATGCTGACATCATTGACAGGGTGAGTCCCACAGTAGAACTTCCCACACACAGAACCCTGGGCTGTCTATGTGTGCTGTGTCTATCAACCTGGTGATCTATGGGCTAACTGATGTCACAGCCAGCCAGACCCTCAGTCCTGTACTTGTATATCTCACGCATCATCATTCTGCAGTTATTGGGTGGTTAAATATCTTGCTATTATAAATGCAATGAATTTCCTTAAAAATAGATCTCTTTTGGGGGGAGGGAGGGTACTGGGAATCGAACTTAGGACCTTGCATTTGCTGGGCAGGTGCTTATGCTGCTGAGCTATATCCCTGGCCCAGAAATATATCTTTCTATATAAGTATAAACATTTCTGTAGGATTCTTAGAAGCAGGGCTTCTATGCTGAAGAATAATAATCCAATTTATTGAGAATCAACCATATACTTCTTTAGGGGTGGAGTAGGAAATATTTTTTTCCTTTTCTTTTTCTTTCCTTTAAGATAAGTGCTATCAGATCAGCTGGACATTTGTGTTTCTTCCCAATTTCTCCCATGGTTTCTTCCTGAGTCATTGGTTCCTTTTAACCACCTTTTCCTTTTGGTGGTGAAACACTGATTTTAAAATTTTCATTTGGGCACAATCAGCCACAATTTTAAAAAATTAAAAGTTGTAATGAGTTCTGGCTAATGCTTGTGATCTCAGCACTTGAGAGGCTGAGACAAGAGGGTTTCAAGCTCAAGGCCAGCTTGGATTACACAGTGAGACCTTATTTCAACAAAACAAAACAAAGAAACTTGAACAACAGTCATCACAGTAACATATTAATTTAGGATTTCTCTGTGCTGGCCTGTAGTCTTTGCATATGTGCAATTACAATTTTAAAAATCTCTTTTTAATCTATGATTATGAAAGCAATATATACTTATTAGTTTTTTAATCACAGAAATGTTTAACATAGATAACAAAAGTTACTCTTGATTCTACTCCACCTGCAGGGATAAACACTGTTAAAAACTTATAGTAATCATATTCAAAATAGAGCTATCATTCTTTTTTCTTTTGTTTTCTTTTTGGCGTGGAGCATCAAACTCAGGACCTTGTTCTTGCCAAGCAGGTCTGTGTGCTGGGTTATATCCCTGACCCTGTTATTTATTTTCAATTAAAAGTAAATTTTTTTTTAAAGTACAGAAGCTTGAAACCAGGCCTTACACGTGGCAAATTCCCCACTGACCTGCAGCCCAGGTCCCTAATAAAACTTAACCATTTTTATATGCTAATAAAATCTGACTGTAGTTTTCTAAAAACATTTTTGTTCAGATTCGAATCATATTTGATACTTAATTTCCCCCTCTTACTACAATGTACAGAGGTACAAAGAAGAAAATAAAACAGCATCATCACAGAGTAATAACTACTACTACTTTCGGCCTTTTTAGCTATAAACACAAATCCTTGAGTGAGTTTCTCGTTATTTTCCTGACACGGATTCCCACAAGAGGAATTAGATTTTAAACAGTGTTCAAACACCTTAAGGTTCTTAAGATACTTGGCCAGATGCCGGATCAGAGATTGCCCGCCTAACCAAGTGCGCTGTAGTGCCCGCAGTTTCCTGCTTGGCCATGTGGTTCCCTCACTGCTGGATGTCTGGACCATCTGGGGTGTCTCACAGGGTTGCCCAGAGAGTTAAATCAGAGACCCAATAGGGACACAGCAGAGATGTCTACTGCTGTTCTCTCGCTCACTCCAGCTAATGTGACGTCCCTGTGCTCCGAATGGCTCTCCTGAGCCGCCGCCCCAGGAAACGCCCTGAAGCCCATGTCTTCCAAGGGTGGAAGCCTCTTCCCAGCCCAGGCCCGGTTAGCATCCTCTCCCCCAAGAGATGGTGTGGTAAAGGGACCACCTACCATAAGGCTTCCAACATGGACGGAGTGGACATCACACTGGGTTTTGACAGATCTGAAGGTACCGAGAAGGCAGGGATGCTCCTCCCCGCTGCAGGGAGGTCCTGCTGAGGAGGGGTGTGTAGCTTCAGTGTGGACCACGCCACTGAGCATGGACTCAAGACGTGGTGGCTCACGCCTGTGATCCCAGCACTTGGGAGGCTGAGGCAGGAGGATCGTTGCGAGTTGGAGACCAGCCTGGGCTACAAAGTGAGCTCAAGGCCAGCCTGAACTGCATAGCAAGACCCTGTCTCAAAAAGACAAAAAAAAAAAAAAAAAAAAAAAGACCACCGCAGTGACAGAGGACCTGCTTCTGGGTCCTTAATCTGTTAACCAGGAAAAGCTTGAACCGTGTTTTCTTCCGAGATAGTCAGGGACTGAAAGGTAGTTTTTGCTCAAAACCTCAGCTCTTCATTTTATCCTACAGATTCCCAATAGATAACTGAAAGTACAACAAAGCTTGATCTTTGTTTTGTAAGACTTTGGATCCAATCTCTTCTTAACTCTGCATAAAAGCAAGTTAGTCATTTAGGGTTTGTCCGTCTAAAATCTGGCCAACAGAGTCAGTCTCTCCTCCTCCTCTTCCTGTTCCTCCTCTTTCCCCTTCTTTTTTCCCCCTCTTCTTCTCCTTTTAAGATAAATTCTCATAAACTGCCCAGACTGATTTTGAAATGATGGTCTTCCTGTCTTGGCCTCCCAAGCAGCTGGGATTATAGGTGTGTGGGAGAACGCCCCGCTAAACGAGGCTTAGGAGTCCCGAATTTACCTAGTTTACTCCATCTTTCTTCAAGACACTAGGATAAGAGATTTTCACCCAGCTGTTCCCAGAATCCTCGACGCCCATCCAAGGTGGCAGCAGAGAGGGCCCAGGCAGGCACATCCATTTTTTGGGAACCAACCTGCCCCTCAAGTCAACACAATTCCCCTGGAGCTAAGAAAGTAAGCCTGAGGTGATGATGCCCAGACACTGGCTTCTCCTCTTTGTTAACGGGTCAGCCTGGTCCCCTCCTCACCTGAGCCCCTCGGGTCCTCACACTGGTGCTGTTCCTCTATCTTCTCTTACTCTCCTCTCTTAGGGGCCGGCTGAAGCTCTGTCAGACCTGCACCTGGCTTCATTTTCCTTTTATCTTGCAATTAACACTTTCCCTCTAAAGTCCTGCTGATGGCCTCTGCTCTAATTTCTGTTGTCACTGAAGCAAGGACCCACACACGCTGGTGACAGGTCTTATTCATCCTTGAAAACTGAGCTCCACTGACCTTTTCTGAAATCTCCCCACCACCCCAGCTCCCCTCGCATCTCAGCACCCATGCGCTTGCTTGACACACAGAATGATTTATGAGGAGCTGCTCTGTGGTTAGTCATGCAAGGTAAGAAGTGGAGAAGTGGGCGAGAGCCATCAAGGTCCCAGTCCCAGGAGCATCATCTCTGCAGCAAAGAGGGACTTGGAGTAAGCACTGTGTGACTGCTTATGACACCTTTGTCCCTGAGATGGCTCCTGAGGGGCTGGGGAGACGTCTTGCATTCTTTTGGGTACTTGGGGGACTAACCTGCATTCACAGCAATTGTGCAGTAAATACCACTGAGCAAATTAATAACGGAAAGCATGTTACAAAAATGCTGGACTGGGTGGGCACAGTGGTGCTTGCTTATCATTCCAGCACTTGGGAGGCTGACGCAGAGGACTGCAGTGAGTTCAAGGCCAGCCTGGGCTACACAGTGAGTTCAAGGGCATCCTAGAATACACAGAAAAACCCTCTCTAATCTCCCCTACCTCCTGCCCCAAATGCTTGATTGTTCCTTGCTGTCTACCTTTAGAAGGATCAGGATGGAAAAGACAATGACGGAAGTGTCCCAGGACATGGGCTCAAATCCTGACCTGGCCCCTCGCCAGCTGGGTGCAGAGGGTGATTTATGCTCTTGGCCAGACTTGTCTCTGTCACTAAACCTCCTCCAGTAGCTATCGTGAGGACCGAGCGAGGCGATTTGTGTTGCCGTCACAGGAAACCCGTCCCAAAGACCATTCATCCTCGGATGAGGGCCAAGGAAAGTATCTTTCACAATACAGGACTCGTGCTTTTCCGTCCGCTCCTCACTCCCCGCAAATGCCCGCTTGGGCTGGACCGCGCTGCCCTGAGCTCCCGGCTCCCACTAAGCTAGCGCTGCTGCTGTGTCCCGTCAGCCCCCACCACGGTGATCTGTCGGGACCTCATCAGCTGCAATGAGCTGGTCTGCAACACTGACAGGACCCGGGAGATCACAGACAGGCTGAGCTTGGAGGCAGAGGACAGATGGCCCGTAGAACACAGGGGAACATCAGTGACTCACTCACGGTGGAAAGGCCTCGCGGAAGGCCTGGGGGGCGAAAGCCCTGGGAGCGCTGGTGTGTATTGTCGTGCACTGTCACTAGCAGGAACCCAGCTTCACCAAAGGGACCTGCAGGAAGTACAGCACAGATTTACCAAATCAATCGGAGGGAAACTTGGAGAACGAAGACCAGAAGAAGCAAAACCGTTTGTGGCAGGGACTGCAGGACAAATCAAGCACATCTTTGCTAATTTCAAAAACCACCAGCTTTCCTGGTGCACACAGGCACGGATGGCCTGGTGGCTCTCCTGGACTCCCATGAGGACGGCGTGACCCTGTGTATGGTTTTCTATAAGGGCGGTTTAGAGACAGAACAGTGTTCACGGATTCGGCGGTGACCTTGGCTCTATCACTTGTCCTAACTGGCTGCTGCTTGTCATCTACACAGCACCTGGATTCTAGACAAATGGGACTGATGTCATCTTGAGCGTTTTGTTTATTTAGACCGTGATCTATTTGGAGTGGAGGTGTATTTTTTAGGGAAAAAACACATATCATGTAGATTGTCTAAAAATAAAGTACATTTAATCCCATTTGAGAAAATCCTGTTAGTTTAACACAAGTATAAACTAAGTTCTTTGCAGTGTTTGTGGAGAAGACAGAGCCTGGTCACAGGCCACTGCTGGAAGCATCAGACTGTCTGCGGGTAATGTCTGCAGGGAGACTGCTTCTGAGACTGGAACCTAGGGCAAGAATCAAAGCGTTGATTCCTAGTTGCAGTGAAGGGAAAAACTGCTGTGCACAGCAGTCCAGCGTTTGACGTGGAGCCTCGTTTCATCACCTGCAGTGCAAGTGGTTTCTTCTGGAAGAGATTACCAAAAGCATAAAAGGACTTAGCTGAAAAATGTATATATATATATGTATATATGATTTCCTCTTTCAGACGATGAGAGCAGGCGGGAAGAGTGAAGCCCGAGGCCTGCGAGGTCTCAGTCCGCACCTCTCGGTAGCACTCAGGCGCCTGCCTTTGGGCACACCGTGGCATCTCTGCTGGTGTGGGAAACAGAACCTGGGCCACTGGCGGCAGCGTTCTGCTGGGCCTGCCCACGGGCACTCATCAGAGTCGCAGGTCCTTTGCAGTGTGCCAGGAGCCGGGAGGGAGCCGGGCCACTCACCTTACCACCTTCGGCTCCACCCGCCAGGCTGTGATGGTGACCTTCAGGCGGTGTAGGGTACGGGCTCAGGACCTGGAGGGACGCAGGGAGTGAGTGGAGGGCACCTGGGGACGTGAGAAGGCAGACTCAGAGGGGACACAGGCCCGGCCCAGTTGAGACACCTGACATCACTTGAGACCCACATGCCCAGATGCCTCAGAACAAGGAGCTAGGCCATCCGAGCCTCAGCTTCTCCTGCTGATGGTGACTCTCGTGACAGTGATCTTTGCTGCAAGGCAGGAGAGCGGGGTGGCGAAGCAGCTGGCCTCTGGGTGAGCTTTCCGGGTTCCAGTCTAGTCCTCTCACTTATATTCTGGGTAACTGTGCAGACCTTTTAAGCCTCAGTTTCCTTATCTCTAAAATGGGGATTGGGGTGATACCTACTGAGAAGCTTGTGCTAAGGGCTAAGTGGGCCTTGCATTTCACCACGTAGAGTGCCACTGGGCACACACAGGCTGGTATGGGTGCGGAGGCTATTACAACCTCACCATTACAGACTTAGGGGTCTCCCCCTAAACATCTTATCTAAAGAGTCCCCCATAGTCACTCATTATCATTTCATTTTATTGTCTTCAAAGCGTTTATAAATCTCCTCTTTCTCCTTTTATCTTTATAATTGTGTGTGATTTTTTTTTCTTTTTTTTTTTTTTTTTGAGACAGGGTCTTGCTATGCAGTTCAGGCTGGCCTTGAGCTCACTTGTAGCCCAGGCTGGTCTCAAACTCACAACGATCCTCCTGCCTCAGCCTCCCGAGTGCTGGGATTGTAGGCTTGAGCCACCACACCTGGTTTGTCTGCTTCTACTAACATGCACATTCCATAGGAGTCAGGTCTGTGCCTGGGATGTAACAGATGCTTGTTGCTGGGTGTAGCGGCATATGCTGTAATTCTAGCATTCTGGGAGGCTGAGGCAGGGAGATCTCAAACTCAAGCCAAGGCTGGGCAACTTAGCAACTTAATGAAAGCCTATTTCAAAATTAAGAAAAATAATAAAATAAAATTGAAAGAATTGGGGATGTAGCTCAGTGTGCAGGCCCTGGGTTCAGTCCCCAGTGCTGCACACAGAAGGTGATGATAGATGATACACTAAATGGACTAAATAGGTGCTTGGCACGAGTTGATTGAATTATTTCACTGGACCTACCCAAACGCTACAAGGCAGATACTCATGGTGTCCCCCTTGATGGGGGAGTGAAGTGAGGGGCGAAGTTGCTCGCTTGAGGTCACCTCGCCAGGACTCAACCCAGTGTGATTCCAGAGCCTTCGGCACACACTTCCGGTTCAGGCCCCACCCGCCTGGCTCAGCCTCTCCATCCAAGGCCACTCGTGTCCCTCTCCTGTCCCCCGATTCCTTCTCTGCATCTGTGTCAGTCTCACCCTCATCCTATCCCGAAGGGACAGGGCTTGGACTGGGCCGTGTCCCAGGGCCCGAGGCCAGCATCTGTCGCCCAGGGGTGGGGAGGTTTGCTTCTTTTAACAATCAGGAAGACAATTTTCACAAATTCGCTCTGAGTCATCTTCCCCGTCATCCTTGGGAAATGTATTTCCCTGAGTGTGACCTCTGTCCCCCATACACTTGTACCGTTGGTGACTTTGCTTTCTCAACCGGAGGGTGTATCACCCCAGGGCCCCGACGCTGCCTTCCAGCCCCTGCCTGAGGAGAGTCCAGTGGGACTTTCCAGAAAGGTGGCATCGTCCAGGTCTCTGCTCCTCACAGGCCTGCAAGTCCCCGACTTTTAGTCCCTCCTCCAGGGGCTCTCTGGGGACCTGTGCAGGGACAGACAGGGTGTCTGGCTCATGTGAGCACATGCCCAGCACTGACATCCACAGCCAGGCAAGCCAAGTGCCACCTGGGCTCCTCACAGTCATGATGCCATGTCCCACTGCCCAGCCAGACACACAGCTGGCAGTGCCCAGGGTCGGGGTCGGAGCTGGCCGGAGCCCCATCTTCAGTGACCACATTGTCTCCAGCGATTGGGACCGTTCGCCAGCCTAGCAGGGGTGGCTGAGCTCAGACTGGACACACACGGGGAAGTTTCCAGAAGGGAGTGAGAAGACACTCATCTTACTGGGTCAGATCTGGGAATAAAGTTCAGGCAGAGGCTTATGGGCCTGGAGATCAGGATAAGGGACTGGTGTCACTTGGCAAGGGACGGGAGCGGGGGACACTGTTTGTAAACTGGTGGATGAATAACCACCACTGGCTGCAGCTGTGTAAGAGATTCTTAGCCATTTCCTCATCTGCACAGCATTGCTGGCTGGCTTCCCAGCACCCTCACAGAGACATGAGTAAGTGGGGCGATGCTCTCGGATGGATTGAGGGGTTCTCCTCTGTGCCATTCACACACAGGAGCAGCACCAGCAGCCCAAGTCTCTAGCATCTCTCTCTGGTGTTTGTCCGGTTTCATCAGAGACACCTTCAGTACAGAGGCTCGGGAACCAGCGTCTCAGTAAACCCAGAGGGAGCAGAGGCTCACTGGGGCTGAGGAATGGGCCTGAAAAGTTGCCTACTACACAGTCGCTTGCCTGGAGAAACCCCACGGCGAGAGGCAGACCCAAGGGAAATGAGTGCATGGTGTTCCCCAAACATGACATCCAAGAGTGTTCGCGGCAGCTGTATTTTAATGAGCAAAGCCCGGGACAACCCAAACATCCACCCAGAGAACAACAAACAGATAAACTGCGGTGCTGTCTCTACAAGTGGAAGCCGCTCTGCAGGAAGAAGGAACAAACCTCACACAGACACACAAGAATGAATCGCGCAGGCGTGGGGAGCAGGGAGGCCAGTCTTGACGAGGACATTCAGACAACCCAACCCAAGTGACAGAAGTCACATCAGTAGCTGCCTCTTGGAGCTGGGGGGGAGACTGGCTAGAAGGAGGGGGTGCAAGGGAAGTTTTGGGGGTGATGGAACTGTTGATATGTTTTGTGCTCTGATTGGGTGGTGGGGTTAGAGCTACATGGTCACTTTAAGGTCTGTCCACTCTGGGCAGCTGCACCTCAATTTAAAATGGCTCAGCTTTCTAGGAAAGAGCCAGGTGAGGGCGGGGAAGGGAGGGGCTTCCTTAATATGAAGGTGACATCCAGTTGAAGGTGACCACCTGGCCTAATCTGCCAGGACACAGGAGTTTCCTGGAATGAGAATTCCAGGGCTAGAAACTGCAGGTGTCCCAGGAAAACCAGGAATCCTGGGCTCCGAGCTCCTCTGGAAGTGGGGAATTGGGAGAGTTCGGGAATCTGGCAGAGATGCAGGGCTTCCCTGGCTGCGGGACCCAGGGACAGACCCAGTGAGCTCCGAGAGGGGCCTACCAGGGCCTCAGGGTAGTGGGCACTGGGGTGAACACTGGGGCATCAGAGCTGGAGGCACCTCTGTCCGCTGGTGTCCTTCTCAGGCTCCTGGCCCTCTGGGACCAAGCAGGCTGGGGGTGGGGCTGCTCCTTGCTGGAGCTGAGGGAAGAGGCCCAGGGGTGTGGGGTGAGGCAGTGGGGGCTTCAGCCGGGCCCTGGGAAGATTGCAGCTCAGATACCCAACTCCCTCCTCCTTCAAGAAAACACCACAGCAGCACATCAAAATGGAAGCAAAACAGAGAAACAGGCGCTGGTGGGAAAAACCAATGTTTGCAAACTTTCACTTCTACAGAAGGTTGTGGCAGGTGACCCACAACCCTCTCTGCCTGGGGCTGGGGCTGACACTGAGGCGGCCTCCGCCTCATCCTCCAGCATGGACAGACGGGCTGTGGGGACAGACACTGAAAGCAGGAACAGCAATGTGGGCCGCAGAGCCAGGACAGGAAAGCGGAGGCTGAGGGCAGGGAGGGCCAGCCTAGAAGTTCTCGTAGTGGTGCATGAAGTGGGCGCGGTCCTGCCGGTTGATGAGCTGACAGGCCTTCTCCACGTTCTTGGTCATGCCTGGGGGGCCGCAGCTGAAAACCCCGATCTTGCACACCTGTCAGGTGATGGCCAGAGGAGAGGCCCGGATCCTTGAGACACTCGCTCCCCACAAAGGCCTGCTTTCTACCCCAGGCCCCGAGGGGAGGCCTTGGCTTTTTTTGGGGGGTTGAAGTCCTCTTCCCACCCTCAGCGCCATCCCAGGGCCGGAGCTGGGGTTCTCTGCTCAGAAATGAGCTGCACAAGGTTTGAGGGCCAAGACTGGCAGAGGGAGAGCAGAGGCCCGGGTGGGAAGGCCGCACCGACCTGGGGGTGCACCTCCTGCAGGGAGTTGAAGAAGGCCTCGAACGGGGGCCGGCCGAAGTGCGTGATGGAGCGCAGGCCCGTGAACAGACTCCGGTTCAGCACCTTCTGGAAGTGCCGCTCGCAGATGTACTGGGGGGACGCGCGGGGGGTCACAGCTCGATCTGCGGGGCCGACCCCCAGCCCCACCTGTCCAGCCCGCGCCTGCCTGGTACCAGCATGGTGGTCCTGAGGTCGAACTTCTCGGCCAGCTGGGTGATGTAGATGTGCACGGAGACCAGGTCCTGGCGGTCATTCTCCTCCACCTCGCGGATGATGTCGGCCAGCCACTCGAACTGCCGCTGGGTCCGTGTCACCCAGATGAAGTAGATCTGGGGAGCGGGGGGCCGGCTCAGCCCAGGCTCCCTGCATCCCACATCCGGGTGCTTTCCCAGAGAGACGGGGAACTCCCAGGTACCCACAGATGCTACCAGCTATCTCCAGGCCTCTAAGGGGTCCTTGGCCACACCTGTGCTAGCAGAGGTCCTTGGCCACACCTGTGCCCTCCATCCCTCCAAGCCCAGCATCTCAGCTACTGGCTGTCAGGGGCCTCTGCAGACCCAGAACTTGGGAGCCAGGAGCTTTCTCCATTGCCTTGAGTGGTGACGCCAGGAAGCCACCAGGCCACCCACTCTCCCTCCGAAGAAAGGAGGAGGACGGTCACCTTTTTACAGAGCATCTGGCTGCCCAAGGATGATTTGAAGACCAAGTCTTTGAGGATGGAGGCAAAAGGGGTGACCCCGATGCCCCCTCCTACCAGCACGGACACCTCAAACTTGTGCCACTCCTGGTGCCCCTCTCCAAAGGGTCCATCGAGGTACAGCTGCCAAAAGGACAGAGAGATGAGGGGAGCCCAGCCTCACCCCAGGTCTGAGGCCAAGATTGGACAGGAGTGTTGGGGGAGGCATCCTAGCCTCTCTGGAGGCCCCATAGCCTCCCCCAGCCTGGTGTTGGGTGGCTGAAGTATCTAGGCTGAGGCAGGGCAAGCAGGGACCCTCTCCCACAGCAGAGGCCCAGAAGCGCGGTACCTTTGGGTAGGTGGCACCTCCTTTGCCTGTCGGGGGCGAGTAGAGCTCCCGGAGACGGGTGGTCCAGGGTCCCACCGCCCGGATGTGCAGACTGAGTGTGTCCTCGTGGGGTGCAGAGGTCAGTGTGAAGGGGTGGTACTCATTGGTCCCCAGAGCCAGACAGGCGATCCGCACCCACTGCCCAGACTTGTACTCGAAGCCCTGGGGCCGCTGGAAGCACAGGTAGGTCACTCCTGGGGGGTCATGGGGAGGGAAGGGAAAAGATCAGAAGCCACTCCTGGTCCTTAGGGACGGACCTGCCCTTCCCATACTCCTGAGGCCCGAGGAGCATCACAGGGCTCCAGGATCAGGGCAAACGGGAGGAGTGTCTCCCTTTGTGTCCCGGGTAACACAAGAGTTGGGGTTTTATGCTCCCTGTTTAGCCCTTCTCCTCCTTTATTTATCCTCTGGAGAAGAGTCCGGGCCTGCAGAATGAAGGGATCTCAGGAGCCCCAGGGCCCCTCAGAGTTTACCAGCTGTCCCTCCCTTGATCTTACAGTGAGTGTTCTGAAGGCCTGATGGTGCTCTGACACCTGCCACTGTCCTACCACCTCAGGGAGCCCCACTTAGGCCCCTGGGCCATCTGCCTACCTCGGGATGCTGCTTGGAGAGGACACACGGCTCCCCACCGGGCCGCCCCTGTGTGTGGCCACCCGTGTTGGGGTCAATATCACCCTTAAATCCTCCTGCCTTGCTTTCTGCTGCCTTCCCGCAGTTCCTGGTGCCCCACTGTGTGCAGGCCCCCCGGGGCCAGGCACAGCCCTTCCAAGCAGTGCACTTCCACCAGCAAAGCTTCAAGGGTCCCGAGTGAGTGTGAAGCCATGAGGGCGTCGGGAGGCCTGAGGCTCCGCCGAGGCCCAGGAACCCACGTCTGGTTCTCCACACCCGGGTCAGGCAGGGCCGGTACCTGAGGGCAGCAGCTCGGCCTTCACCACGCCGATCTCCACCTTCTTCCGGCTCAGGCTCACCAGCTTGTCCCCGCCGTAGATGATGGCTGGGACCAGGAAGTAGATGTGGAAACTGGGCAGCTGGATCAGGGCATAGCTGCCGTGGATGATGAGCTAAAGACACCACCAGTTAGTGCAGCTCGGGCCCAGCCGTGACCGGGTCCTGCGCCTCGGCATTTCCTGCCGGGTGCCAGGCCTGGGCCGCGTGAGCCTGGGTTGGTGGCACAGGCGTGAGCCTGAGGCCACAGATCTCAGGGGCTCAGTCTGAGACCTTGGGTCTAACATTCCCTCCTTTACCCACCTCCCAGCCCATCCCGCGTCGCTGCCCCCAGCCTGGCCCTCACCAGCGCATAGAGCAGGACGTAGAGGTGGTGCGTCAGCCAGAAGGCCTGGAAGCTGCGGCGGCGGAAGAAGTGGGAGGCGAAGACGTACATGACGGCCAGGACCAGGAGCAGGAGCACCCCTGACATACCTAGGCACAGGAAGTCCATCGGAGGAGCCTGGGCTGAAATACGCCAGAGTGCGCCGCCATTCTGCCCTCCTTCCCTCTCATCCCAGCTGGGGCTGGACACGGACCCCACGGCCACCACGGACCAGTGCGTGTTCAGGGAGGTGTCCTCAGAGGAACCTGCAGGTCCCACATACCTGGAACGGTCTCGAAGAACCACCAGTAGTACTTCGGGGGAATCTTAGACCTGCGGGGCAGAGACCCGGTGAGCTGCAGCCAGGGCAGGAGGACACCACCATGGTCACCACAGGCTGCCTCTTGCTGCTGGCCTGGCTGTGGAGGCCGGAAGAGCCCCTGCCAGGTACCCAAGGGAGCTCCTACAGAACACGGTTCCCAGCACCCACCCTCTGTACTCTCGGCCCCTTTCCTCCTGAGTCACTCTATGCTCTGGTCATGGCTCCCTGTGGCTCCTTGAGTGCTTGGATTATTATGCTACGAGCTCACGAGGGCTTATGAGAGGGCTTTCCCGGGGTGCACAGCAACACTGGGCAGAGTAAATACTCCATACGCGGCTGTCGAGTGACAGTATCTCCACGTCCCTACTCTCTGGTGCCGGGTGGACGGCAAAATGCGTGCCTGCCCATAAAGGGACTGTAAACCAGGAAGGCAGGAGCCACGTGCCAACGACCTACGGGAAAGAATGCCAGCTTCTTCCCGCCGGGTCCCTCCCTTCTGGATGGAGGGCAAGGTGACCCTCCCAGCCATCCCGAGTCAGGGCTCCGCAAGGAGCGAGGGTCCCCGGCCATCGCCTCCTCTTCCACCGAGGCCCACTCCGGGAGACCCGGAACTGACCCGTCAATCACAAAGACATTGGGGAACACGCAGGCCAGCAGGCTGGGGGGGCTGACTGAGAAGATGTAGACGTTGAGCACGTGGCCGACGCTGTGCAAGACTGAAAGAGAGGCTGACGTCAGAGACGCCACAGGGGACGCGCGCTGCCGCAGCCCCAAGGGGCAGAGGAGGCGGGAAGGGGCTGCGCACTGGCCAGGAGGATGGCGCCCATGGCGACCCAGCGGTGGAAGTCCACGGCGGCGTCGAAGGGGACGTAGCGGTTGAGGAAGGTCTCCCGCAGGAAGGTGATGAGGTTGCGGCACATGGTGAGCAGGATGTAGGAGAACATGAAGGAGACGCTGGCCGCCGTGCCCCGCGACAGGATGATGCCCACGTACGTGGTCTCCTCGATGTCCGTGGGCGGCGAGGCGAAGGCGTAGTCTGGGGCCAGAGCGGGGCGGGTCAGCGCCGGCCGGGCCGGGCCAGGCAGGGGCCAGGGCGGGAGCGCTCCCCTCTTCCCGGGCCCTCACAGTAGGCTCGATCCGCGAAGAGGCCCACGCAGATGGCCGAGAAGATGACCGTGCACACGATGTGGCGCCGGTAGTTCTCCACGAAGCGCTTGAAGTGCTGCAGCTTCTGGGCCACGAAGCCGCGCGGCATCTTCTCCTGCAGCGCCTCTGTGTACAGTCGGGGCCGCGGCCCCAGGACCCTTCGCGGAGGGGGGTGGGTGAGAGAGGAGGACCTCCCTGGCCTGACCCCAGGGCCACCCATGCAAGCAGACCAGGTGAACTCCAGGGCCAGGATGGGCCATAAGGCAGAAAGCAGCCCCTGCTCGGACCCTCACTGGTCTCTGCCTGCCTTACCAACCCTCCCGTGACTCCCCCTCCTCCTGCTCCTGCTTTGCTCTGCAGCCCCATCCTGCCCCTACAGCAGCAGCCAGGAGACCCCTCACTACCCTCCCGGTGCTCCCTCCAAGCCAGGCTCTTTGCCTGAAGAACGGGGTCAGGGCTGAGAGAGAATGAAAAGTCTCCCCAGCCCTGTGGGACCATGAGGGGTCAGGAACAAATGGAATGAGACGCAGGATGGTTCCCTTAAATCAAGGGGTGCAGGTAGGGCCCAGAGCCACCGGGCCTTCTCTCCATTCTTCAGTGGGCCCCAAGATCTGGGAAACACTCACTTTTTGCCAAACCTCTTCTTCAGCTCAGGACCGCTCAGCTCAGGGGTCTCTAAAGCAGGAAGGGCCAGGTCCGGGGGGCCGGAGCTGAGGAAAGGGAAGTGGTGCCTGTTCACCCCATGTCCTCACAGCCTGGAGCACTGCCAGGCCAAAGCTGAGTGAGGGCAGGAGTGGCTCATCTGTCACCTGGAGTGGCAGGAAGAGAACCCGGCTCTTGAGCAGCCTCGGGTGTGGCTGAGATGGAATTGGGGTGGCCTGAGCCCAGCCCACCGGCCAGCCCTCCTCCTCCCTGGGATATTCTCAGGGGACCAGGCGCCTGGCCAGTGCTCCCCCTGCTCACCGCTCTCCTGGGGTCCGAGTGATGAAAGAGACCCGAAAGTTGCTGTTTTGCTTGGAGATGTCTCCAAAACCTAGAATGGAAAAGGGAGTCTGGTCTGGCTTCCCCCGGGGGAAGAGGGCACCTGCTGGTGACCCTGTCATGTCCTGAGCTCTGGTTCTGATCCTGTTCTCCTCCTTCTCCACACTGAGCAGATGGCGCTGCTACTGTGCACAATCAGATAAAGGGGCACGGGGGCAGCCTGCCCAAGTTTCCTTTTTCTTTTCTTTTCTAGTCTGTCTGTCTGTCTGTCTGTCTTTTATGAGACAGGGGCTCACTATACAGTTCAGGCTGGCCTTGAGTTCATTTTGTAGCTCAGGCTGGTCTCGATCTTGCAACAATTCTCCTGCCTCAGCCTCCTGAGTGCTGGGATTACAGGCATGAGCCACCACACCCAGCTTCCTTTCTTTTCTCTCTTTTTTTAAGACAAATTCTCGCTCTGTAGCCCAGACTGGCCTCAAACTCATGATCCTCCTGCCTCAGGCTCCCAAGTGTGGCCATTACAGGTATGTGCCAGTCTTTGTGTCCTCTGTGTAAAGAAAACAGTGCCTCTGCCCTGGCTATGCCCAAGCCAGGACAACGCCCCGGGCCGGGAGCGGCGCACAGGCTGGTTTTCAGTGAGCATCTCCGTGCGGACTGGGCAGGTGTTGACGGTGGCACTGAATACCACGTCCTGCTCTACCCCAGACACCAAGAACTGGAGGAGAGAGAGCCCCAGGGCCCGTGCACTGAGAACTCTCTTTCCGAACACATCCCTTACACACACACACACACCCCTTCCTCTGCCTTTTCCCTTGACGCAGAGCTGCGTGAAGCAGAGCTCGCGGTCGTGATCCCGCAGCAGGAAGTGGAAGTCCTCCCAGGTCAGCTCCTCCTTGTCCTGGAAGCCCGCCTCGCGGAACATGGACTCCACCACCTCGGCCAGCTGGGCCTTGGACAGGCAGTTGTTGGAGATCTCGATGAAGGACCTGGGGGGCCCAAGAGAGAGCAAGCAGCCTGTCACCCGCAAGGTCGGGTTCGGGGAGAGGCAGGGCATGGCAGGCTGCCGAGTACTGTGGTCACCGGTGACCCAGGAAATGGCACCCGCAGGTGCTCATCAAGTCAGGGTGGGACTAACTTGACCTTAACCAGCTACAAAAAGCAGTCCTGAAGCATAGGGATCTAGTGCTGGGGACAGCATCTAATTACTACAGGGCTGCTCAGGGCGCCGCACCCTCCCTTGCAGCCAGCTCTTGGCCTGTACCCTTCTGTGGCCACCCCTGGGACTCCACTTCCACAGCCCCGGCAGCGGCGGGGTGGTGGTGACCAGGTGGCCAGGCACGGGGTATAGCCTCAAGGGCTGCTGCTTCCTGTGCCCACACACAGCTTGCACACCCTGGAAGCAGAGAGAACACCGTGGGCCACGGACAGACGGACGGACGCATCTGCACACTCGGTCTCACTGCACGGTGGCCAAGGTGGTGGCCACACTCTTGCCTTAGCTTGGACAAACTGTCCATGCAAATGTGTGTGCAAGTCCAGCAGAGAAAGACCTGGGCCCATATAGTGTAGCAAACGCCAGTGTCATTAAAAGGCATCGTCCCATGGAGACTGAGCCAGACCCGCACTGAGGGACGGGCGAGAAGGGAGAGCCCAGCGCAGCGGCACAGCGCCGAAGGGCAGGCTGCAATGGGCTGGGCCTTCCGGAAGCCAGAGCCCAGGTGGGGCAGATGCGGAGGGAAGGGACAGGGATGGGGAGGGTCCGGGGTGATGCTAAGGGGCTGCCATATCTACGCCTCGAACGCCAGCTATTTTGCCCATCTCTTGACATGCGGGAAGCCGATTCAGCAGGGAAGAGAGAGCCCAGGGCGGCCTCAGAACGCAGGGCGGCTGCGCTACCCAGGATGAGGAGCCGAGGGGGCTCCAAGCTGGTCCTTATCAGCCCACCAAAAACGGGAGCAGGGAGAGAAACGGGCTGGAAGGCAGAGGAGCGTCCCATGTTTTTCCTGCTGGCTGGCATGGTGAGTGACAGTTAGGACATTTAGGACAGAGACCAAAGTCATCCGCCCATCATTTCATTGCCTGAGATCTGACGTACTGTGGTCACCGGTGACCCAAGGGTGAGAGGACTTTGCTGGTTGGTCGCATGGGTGTTGGGTTTCTCACCGTACCTGGTTTTTTAAACTAACCAAACCTTTCTGGCCAAGGCTGGCAGTACAAGTTGAGACCCCAGAAGCTGATGCTCTGAGGGTCTGAGATGCGGTGTCTGGTCACCTCACAGACAACCTGCCCGCCCTGCTTTCCTGGTTTAGCCACGGGGACAGCTCCGCCCGTACCGCATCATGGTGACAAACTCATCCTTGGAGAGGAAGCCGTTCCCATCCAGGTCGTACATGGTGAACATAAGGCGCGATTTATCCTCTGCGGAGCCTGGCAGAGAATGGGGGACACAGCTGCCTCCCTGCCCACAGGTCTCTCTGACGGCCTGCCGCCCCCAGGCGGGCCCCACCTCTCATGAAGACCACCAGGATGTCCAGGAACTCCCGGAAGGACAGGTAGCCATTGCCGTCCTTGTCAGCCAGCGAGAACATGGACTCCACAAACATGTCCTGCGGCTTCAGGCCCAGGGACTCGGCAAACTCGGCCCTGCTCAGCTCGCACGTCAGGGCCTCCCGCACCTTCTGGGAGGAGTCCAGGGGCAGGGTCCCCGCGTCCGCCTGGTTGATGTCCAGCACCTGCATGCGGGCAGCAGCAGAGGGAGGGGGAGGGAGAAGCTTCAGAGGCTTGGCGAGGTCCCAAAGTTTACTCCGGAAAGGCGGAGGGAGCCCTGCTCCCGGTGCTTCGGGCAGGTGGCTCGAGGCTCTGCTGTGCTAGGACGAGCTGGGCCTCAGAGCCTGCCCGCATCCTTTGGGACCCAAGCGCCATGCTGCAGGGACGGCGTTGAGGGCAGACAGCTGGGGGCGTGCAAGGTGAAAGACACCGGGGCAATGCTGGTTTGTAGACGTGGTGGACCAGAAGGGAAGACCAGAGCTATGTGTGCTCTCTCGGCAATCCAGCAGGGGCTGCCGTGGATTTGGTCTCTACCCATGTGTGAGGAGTTTAAAAGTCATGCGTAACCACTGTTTGTTAAATGCCTACAACATCCCCAGGCCAGGCATGGTGCACAGAAATGTGATTTTCAAACTCCAGCCAGCACCACAGCCACCTAGAGGGCTCCTCTGGATGTGGAGTGCTCCTGGGTTGTCTGGCTGGGGAGGAGCCCGAGGGCTGGCATTTCTAACAAGTTCCCAAGCAAGGTCAGTGGCAGGAGGTCCAGGGCCAACCTTTACCGGCCTTAGAGAACACCTCGCATAGACTATCCCACCGCACCTCAACAGAGCCGTAATCACAGCTTTATAGATGAGGAAATGGAGGCCCCCAGAGATGATGTGACCTCCTAAGGTCACATACAGTGGCTGATTGGAAAACATGGTGAATACTTAAATTTAAAATTTTATTACAATAAAAATCACACTACCGTGAAACCCCCTCAAAATCCTCCCCTTTGCTTCTAACAGACTTATCCCGAGGTTCTTGCCATGGTCTGCAGCAGCTCTGGGAGTGCTCTTTCCTGAGGGTCTTTATGAGGGTGATCAAAAATGCGGTGAATGCCGCTGCCTTTGCCATCCGTGGAAAGGCAGGCTCATAAAACACCACACGGTGTCCTTACCCACCGAGTTCACTGGATCTGGCACTGTGGCTTCTGGCTTCTCCCCAAGGTCAAATGACCATGAAGGGAAGCGCTGAGTAGATTCAGGATGCAGAGAAACAGGACAGCACAACTAAAGACACTCACGAAAGAGGACTCCAGAGCTGCTGCAGACCGTGGCAGGGACCATGGGGCTAGCGTGTTCTATGTGAGCTTGAGATGGATTCAAAGTACTGTTTGGTTTTTTTTTTTAACCAAAATACATGTTCTAAAACTCAAATAGGGTGTTTTTGACCACACTTTGCAGCTCGTGTGTGGCACAGCCAGGTCATACCCAGGGTCATCTGTGTGTGTGAATTCAGTTTGTCCATTCCAGGCCAGCCCCCTCCCTCGGGCTGGGCCATAACCAGGGGGGGCAAGAGCACGGCACCTGAGCAAACAGGTGTCTGAAGAAGACCTCCAGGATGCGACCCCGCTGCTGCTTGGTCACCGCCTCCCTGAACAGCTGGCTCTCGCCCATCTCAGCCACGTGGAGGCCCAGAGCCCGGCATGCGCACAGGTCCCGCAGCAGCCGCACAAAGGCCCCGCGCTCCTCTTCCGAGTTAAACTGCAGCACCTGGGTGAGAGGGAGGCGGCCGGCCCTGCAGCTCCCGGAGCTGGGCTTCCATCCAGGACAGGACAGCAGCCACAGGGGTCAGGGCGGGAGCCCCTCTCCCCAGCAGGTAGGCCTGGCCGGCTGTACCAGGTCGTACTCCTTGGGGACCTTGAGCAGCAGGGTGCGGCGGCCGCGGTTGCTGGACAGGACAAGGTGGACTTGCTGCGGGGGCCGCAGCTGCACGGTGCGGAGCACGGACAGACGGCTGTCCAGGACCCACAGGCTGCTGTCTGCGAGCAGCTGGACGGTGACAGCATAGCTCCTCTCGTTGGGGCCTGGCCACTCCATCGCTGACGCAGGGACAGTTGGGCGGCAATTGAGCCGTATAGCCAGCTTCCTCCTGTCCTCTCTCTGGGGGTGGGTCTCCCCTCCTCACCCCTCAGCCCCTGCTCACCCATCACCCCATCCTTGGTCGCTTCCTCCTTCACACTCTCTTTGAC
Organism: Hydrochoerus hydrochaeris; assembly: GCA_004027455.1. Classification (NCBI taxonomy): domain Eukaryota; kingdom Metazoa; phylum Chordata; class Mammalia; order Rodentia; family Hydrochaeridae; genus Hydrochoerus; species Hydrochoerus hydrochaeris. The sequence goes on from PVLA01011137.1 coordinate 36,726, forward strand.
TCCGCGTCGCAGCCTCTTGTGCTCTCGGTTCCGGAAATAGGCAACTACCCCAGCGCCAACCAGGCTCACTGCAGGGGACCGAAGGGCCAGTGGGGAGGAGAACGCAGCCTCCGCAGCCCTTCCCTTCCCAGCCTGGCCAGAGCTGCTCGCAGGGGGCTCTGAAGGCCGGCAGGTAGGGAGTGGCCTGCGGGGTCGTGGGGAGGCAGAGGGCAGAAGAGGGGAGAAGCCCACCTAGCGGGAAGCAGCAGAGGGTCACGATGATCAGGCCGTAGCCCGCGCCACTGCCCTCGAAGTAGTCGATCACAGTGAGGGGCACACAGGGGGGCAGGCCGTACTCGGTGAGCTGCCGGGGCTGTGGGCAGGGGTCCCCTGAGGGACAGACAGGGCGCGGAGGGCCGAGTGTGGAGGCCCATCCTCCGTTCCCTCCACTCTCCCCAGCCAGCCTCCCCAGACCTGCTCCTCCTGACAGCCCCTTCCTTGTCCCACCTGTCTACCTGTCCCTGTGCCGTCCAGTCCACACCGCGGAGACTGGCCCATGCAGCCCTCCCTGGCCTGGCTCCCTGACAGCAGCCTGTGATTTGGCCCCGTGGCCTCAGTCCTTCTCTGACCGCTGTCACCATGGTCCTTCAGGCTACCTACCTTCTTGCCAGACAAAGACATTGGGCTGCAGGGTCCCATCGTTCACCCCAGTGACAGTGACCAGCACATCCCGCAGGGTGGTGTTCCTGATTTCCGAAATCTCCTCCTCAGAGAACAGTCTAGGTGGGGAGAGCAGCAGGGGACTCAGGCCTCCATCGCCCAGGTCCAAGACGCCAGATGGGAAGACACTCAGAGGCGGCGGGAAAGGGGAGGCGGCCAGCGAGGGCCTTCAGGGGCTAAGTCCAGGCAGGTCTGGGGCCCAGCTGGCCTCACCGGTTCCTGGTGTTCTCAAACCAGTAGCGGTCGCCGTCCCGAAGCCGCACAAACTGGTCAAGGACGATGGCACTGAACAGGGGCCCGGGGTCCCCGTGGCTCTCCAGAAGTCCACCTAGGAGCAGCTCCAGACGTGACAGGTCCTGGCTGTACAGGGCTGCGGTGGCCTCCAGCACCTGGGCACCATGGGCAGTATCAAGTGTGTGTGCGCATGTGTGTGTGTGTGTGTGTGTGTGTCTGCGTAGCCACTGAGACACAGAGTCTCCTCCTCCTCCTGGCCAGCGTCCCTGGGAGTGATCACGCGTCTACTAGAAGCACATGTCCCTGCCATGGTGAGACCCTGGCAGGCGCCTGAGGACCACATCCCATGCCCAACACTAGCTGGGGCCCCAGGTGCTGCTGCCCAGAAATGACTCTGTGATGGCACAGCAGGGTGGCGAGGGGCATGGGGAACGCGGCGATCTACTTTGTACCCGCGAGGATTAAACAAGCTGACATAGAGACAGCTTTGCCCAGGGACAGCGTCAGTGGCCACCACTGTCATCACGATTCCTGACCTCTGGGTCCACGTGGGGGCCGAGGTCACTCCACGTCTTCGGGGGCTCCAGCCCGAGGGCTTGCCGGGCCCGGCTGTAGCTGGGCAAGCCCATATCTCGGCCGCGCTGGATGCTGCTGGCCACGTAGTCGGTGCGGGAGTACTTGCCGGGGCCAGGCCAGTAATCTGGGGAGAGACCGGGGTGTCAGCTCCGTGCTGCCCGCCCCCTCCCCAACACTCCTGTGTGAGACCTGTGCCTGTATTGACCTTGTCCTGGTTTGGGGGCCAATGTCATCAGGTGTCACCACAGCCAGTTTCTCTGGTAAGACTTCCTCTCAAATTCAAGACAGATCTTGGCACCAAGAAGAAAATGTTCTGCCTTGGGCCTCCCTACCTTCAGGGCTGGATAAAAACCTCTGGGGACGTGGCTGGGCTCAGCTGTGGGACCCCATCTCCCCACGCTTAGACACAGTCAGGACCGGAGGAATGCAAGGCTGAAGAGTAAGGAAGAACCCTCCACACTCTCTTCTACAGGCTGCAGGACATCCGTGTGCGTGTCTGCATCTGTATTCTGCGGACCCCAGCTCTGCCCACTGATGACCCTAAGGGTCTCCCTGACCCCCGCGCCTTCTTGCTCCAAGCTCACCCCTCAGATCTTCAACCACTATTCTGTCTTCGCTCTCCGAAATCTGGGAGGCCATGCCAAGCAGCAGCTCATCCACCTCCTCGGCACTGTTCAGATTGGGGTTCTGAAGATAAACAGAACATTCAAGGTAGGCTGTGGGTCCCCCCCATAAAGATCAGACCTTCTCACCCCGGACCACTGCACCACAGGTCGGTCTCTCTTTCTTGCTCTTTCTCATTGTCTCTCTGAAATGGGTCTTGCTATGTTGCTTGAACTCCTAGGCTTAAGTGATCCTCCTGCCTCAGCCTCCTGAGTAACAGGGAATAGGAGTATGTGACCCCCATATGCAGCTCCTCCCACACTCTCTTGAACAGTTGCCCCCAGATAGTTTTCCCTGCCCTTCATCTCCTCCCAACCTGTAGCAGCAACAAGCAAGAACCAAGACTGCTGCTTTTCCATTGTGAGAAGACACTGACCGGACCCATCGTGCCCAGCCCCTGCCCTGCCCCTGCCCCTGCCCCACGCTGACCTCTCGGCTCCAGTAGCTGTTGCAGAGCCTGAGCGCTGGAGAGTTGCTGAAATTCGTGCTCAGAACCTCCCGGAATCGACAGCTGGCGTTTCTGCGGGATGCCGCCGGGGTGGTGAGGGAAGCCAGGCCAAGTGGGGCTGGGAGGGGTTGGCCGGGGTTGAGGGGTGGTCCCTGAAATTTCTGAGTGCAGCAGGGATTTGGCAGGGTATTTTACTGAAGGCAGAGGGAGCTGTTTGCCCAATACAGGGAGGAAAAGAGAGGAGAGGGGTGCCCAAAAATAACGCATTCAGCACCCCAAATTCTTACATTGGGAAAGCCAGTGAGCTTCCCGGCTAAAACCAAACCTCCCCACCAAGGATGCTGCTTCCAGCACATTCTGCTTCCCCTCTCCAGTGGAAGCCCCAAACCACTCATTAGCACTTCCGCTAGCGGGCATCACCCCTGCCCCACCAGCCCTCCTGTCCCGCCAGTCCCCCACACCTCATGTAAGCTCCGGGGGGCACCATGGTGGAGAAGAACTGCTCTGAGGCCACCACGAACTCCGGGGAGACGCTGGGGTCCAGGAACGGGCGGTAACCTGCGGGCAGGGAAAGAGGGCACACGGCTGAGCCTTTAAGCCCCCCACGCACACAGATAAGCCCCAACCGCCTGCAGCCCTCCCTTCCCCCACCCTGCCCTCACCTTCATACTCTGGGGGTGTCTTCCCCAGGAAGCTGGGCAGCCACTCGTACATAGCGATGCTCTGCGGGGCACAGAGGGCACAGAGAAGCAGGGCGTGGAGCCGCTGGGCAAGGCGGAGCTGCCGCGCACCCCAGAGGAACCCACAGAGGAATGGGCGCCCCCCAAACCAGAGGGTGTGGGAGGGGTGTTCCTTGCATAAGCAGCTCTGGGTCCCTGGATCACCCCCGGGGGCCTTTCCGCGGAGAGCGGGAAGCGCACACACGCGCACACACACACACACGCGCGGGCGCGCGGACCTGGTAGGTGGCCACGACCCTCTTGCGCGCGTGCTGGAAGAGCTCCTCGTCGCCCCAGCGCGGGTGCTCCCGGGCCAGCCTGTCCGCCCACCAGTTGTGGAAGCGGAACCACAGCAGCCCCAGCGCCTGCACCAGGGGGTCGCGGTTGCCGCGCTCGGCCCCGAAGGCTGCGGGACGCGGGGGGCGCGGTGAGCGGGGAGCGGCGCGGGCGGGGGAGGGGCGCCCCGTCCTCCGCTGTCCCCCCCGCCCCGCGCACCGTACAGCCCCCGGGGCCCGCCCTGGCCCGTGGCGGGGTCCGGCGCTGTCCACACCAGCAGGGCGTCCTGCGAGCCGCGCGGGAAGGCGGGGTCGCGCCCCGACGCCAGGCGCCCCCCGGAGAAGCTGCGCAGCGCGTCGCTCCGCGAGTGCGCGGACCCGTAGATGGCGCTGCCGTCCAGCCAGCCCGTCACCTGGTTGGTCTGGGGACGCGGGCGGGGGTCAGGGCGGGCGGGAGCCCCGGCCCAGCCCCGGCCCAGCCCCGCCCCGGCCCGCAGCCGCCCCGGCCTCACCAGGTCCCGGGGGTTGCTGGGGCTCCGTCCCGTCTCGGGGTCCCAGCGGCTCCTCTGGAAGGGCAGCACGACGTCGCCGCGCCCGTTGGGGTCGAACACGGGGTCTCCGGGTGGGATGCGGATGTTGAGGAACTCGGCGGGGCAGCCGGGGGTGTCGACGCTCACCACGTCCGAGAGCACGTGGTAGCCTGGAGACGCGCGGGGCACACACTGGTGTGTGGGTGACCCAGTCCTGACCCTCTGACGCAGAGCCACTGTGGCCTCTGAGCGTCTCCAAGAGTCAAAACACCGAGGCCCAGTGCAAGGGCGGCCCCAGCCCTGCCGCTTAATCCCAGTGAGCCTTGATGTTACAGTTTGCAAAATGGGAATAAAGGATCCTCCCATCCTCCTTATTATGAGGATGAAATGAGGTAATTAAAGCAAGCGCCCCCTCATCTGAGGGGCAAAGAGGTTAAACATCCTATTGGGAGGACAGAAATGGCGGGAAACTCGGTCCCCACGAACTCAAGTGGGGGAGGAGTCCAGTGGCAACACACCTCCCCCCCAAGTAAAGCGTAAGGAAAGAGCAGGGGAGTAAATACCCTTGCACCAACACCCCAAATCCTTCCAAGATAAAGGCAGGCTGGCAAGCTGCGATGTGTGTGTGTATGCGGGAACCGGGGGTCCCTGTCTCCCGACGCTGGGCAGAGCAGCAGCGCCACCCTAGGGACCTCCCTCGCTTGCTCTGTCTCACCAAAGGCGAGCTCCGCTCTAGCCCCCCGCCCGCCCCGCCTGCTGCTCGGCACTCACCGAAGAAGACGCCTAGCACTGTGCGGTTGCGGAGCGAGGCCAGCCCCGCGGGGCCCTGCGTGGCGGCGTCGCTGAGCCGGCGCGGGTTGGGCAGCAGCGGCTCCTCCAGCGCCTGGTACACGCCGTCCGCGTAGCTGGCCGGCACGAGGCGCTGCAGCCGCGAGCCTGCAGGCGGCGGGGAGCCGGGCTCGCGTGGGGCGTGAGGAAGCTCCAAGCGCGTGACCCTAACCCTAACCCTAACCGGCCGCCTCCCAGCTTTACCCAACCCGGCCCCAGGGGTGCGTAAGAGCGCGGCGCCCGGGCAATCGCCTGCGCCTCCCTGGCTCCCCGGTTCTGCACGGGATCTACGAGACACACACGTACCCGCAGCGCCGCGCTCGTGATGCCTCAGATTGTTGAACCAGCCGTCGTAGCGCTGCACTTCCCAGGACAGCGAGAGCGCGTCCTGGCCACCTGTAGCCACAGAGACCCAGCTTTACTCTGTGCGCATCCCGAACGCCCCTCCAGAAGCCCGGCGGCGGCGGTATCCCTACCACCGGCCTCCGGGGACAACACCTGCGCTGTGTCAAAGCCGCCCTGGAAAGCTTCCCATCCTGCTACCCTCGCAGAGATCTGGCCCACCTTGCAGCTTAGGGGGGGCCTCTTGACTGCCCCCACCCCCACGAGACACTAGGGGGAACCACACAGGGGTACCTGCTACTTACCTGCTGGGTCCAGCGGGCCAGTGAGCAGCGCCCCCAGGAGCACCAGCGCCTCTGGTCTTGCGTGGAGCATGTCGGGCCCTGCAGCGTGTGGGTGGGAGGTGAGGGACAGCGACTCCCCTAGGGCCTGCAATGAGGTGAGCTGGTGCCTTTGCACTTCCGGAGTAAAACAGAAGCATCAGTGAGGCCCCTCAGCGGCCGCGGCACGCCGCGCTTTCCTGCACAGCTGAGGCGGTTTCCACCCCTTACTCCATAACCTGGACCACTGGACTCCTTGGGACACTTCAGCCCTGAGCAGGACAGGCCCAGCCTCCCAGGGTGCTGAGCCCAAACCCTGGGAACACCCCCCGCCCCCGCCCCCTGCTCCCCCAGTCTCCCCGACACTGCTTCCCCAGGAGGCACAGGAAAGAGAAAGAGACCAGAGAGCCCGAGCCGGGACCACAGCTCGCTCACCCTCTCTCACCGCCCGGGAAGGGCGTGGCTGGGAAAGTCGGGTCCCAACTCGGATCCCACCTGGGCTGTTCAGACTCTTCTCTTGGAATCTTTGCTTCTCTGCCGTGGTTCTTGCCTCTGTTCCAGTCCGAGGTCCTCAGTTTTCCCGGTTACACTGTCGCCTTCTTCCTGGGCCCTCAGTCTCGCTGGTGCGTGGCTGCCACCTCTGGCAGGCGGGCAGCAGGTGTGAATATCTACACCTAGGGATCCCCTCCCGCCGAGGAGGCGGGCCCTCATCTGCATATAGCACCCCTCCCCTCATTTGCGTGGCCTCTGGGGGGGGGCAGGGACCCCGGGACTTGGCAGGGACACCCAAGCTGCTTGCTGCCCCGGAGCCTATAAAACGGATCTGGGTCCCTCCGGAGCCAGCACAGCCAGGCAGGTAGCTGGGCCACGGCCACCACGGAGAAGTAGCCGCTGGCTGGCTCAGCCTGGAGCGCGTCGGGACAGCCAGACCCTGCCTCGGCGCTTCCTCGGCGGCGCAGACTGGACCGCCCTCCTCGGCGGGGCCCCGCTTCCTTCCCCCCAGCAGCGCTGGCCCCGCGGCAGGATGACGGCGTGGGACGTGCTGCCCTTCTACCCGCAGCCGCGGCGTGCCGCGGGCTTCAGCGTCCGGCTGCTCATCGTCCTCCTGGTGTTCGGCTCGCTGGCCGCCTGCTTCCTGCTCATCCTGCCCGGGATCCGGGGCCACTCGGTAAGGGGAGGCCAGAGCGCTGCGCAGGGTGTGGCGTCGTGGGCGGCCGTCTCCGGGACAAAGGAGTAAGGGGCTCTCCGTGAGGGGTCAAACTGAAGGTCAGGAGGTGCAAATTCGAGGCTCTTGCTGCAGCAAGCACCCCGTCCCAAAGGGGAGAGTGCCCCTCATCCAAGATCTCCTGGAGAGGAGCCCCAAGTAAACAGTGAGAGACTGATGCCCGAAAGGCGCCCGGTCGGTCGGGTGACCCTGTGCTGCAGGGGCCCTCTGCCTCCCTCGGGGCTGCATCCAGACCGGAGGGGATAAGAGATGCCAGCAGCACAGACTGCTGTTCCCCTTGGTGTTGGCCTGATGTGTGTGCAGGGCCCCTCCAGAACCTAGTCTTGATTTTTGTTGGTTTCCCAGGGAATGGTGCGGCTAAGCCTGAAAGCTTTCCACCTCCGCCACTTGGCCTCCCTCTTCTGAGGGAAGTGACCCCTGCCTGCCTAGCACTTCTGGACTCATGGAGGCAGTGCCTGGTCTCGGAGCGGGCAGGGGCAGGCGCCAGGCAGCTGGGGGAGGGAAGGCAGCGGGCGTTGGCCAGGCTGGGCGGATGTGGAGATGAGGCTGGGGAGGTCGAGGCACAGGACCAGAAAACATCAGAAATGTGAGCGGCTCAGGGCACTTCCAGGGCACACACGCCCGACCTCAGACTCCGGAGGTCAGGAATGCAATCACACCAAGGTGGAGTGGGGTCAGGAGAGGCCTGCGGCTCCGCGGGCAGTGCCCAGCCTGACCCGAGTGGCTCTTCCTGCAGCGCTGGTTCTGGCTGGTGAGAGTGCTGCTCAGTCTGTTCATAGGGGGAGAAATTGTGGGTGAGTGTGTGGTGCACCTCGGGAGGAAGCGGGGTGGGGCAGAGGGAAAATTGGAAACTGGGGTTGCTGAGCTGCTACCTCTTCCGGCTTCGCTTGCTGCTCTTCCGAGCGGCCCCTCTGCTGCCCCTGCCCTGCAAGCGCCGTGGGTCTCCAGTCGCCTTCTCTGCAGGGTCTGCCCCTCTCCGATCCCCCTCGCCAACGCCCGTCTCCACCGCGTGCCTCTCCCACAGCTGTGCACTTCAGCGGGGCGTGGTTCGTGGGCAGCGTGTGGACCAACACATCCTACAAAGCCTTCAGTGCCGAGCGCGTTCAAGCCCGCGTCGGCATGAGCGTGGGCCTCGTGGGCATCAACATCACATTAAAAGGTGAGGAGGGGCAAGCGAATTCCCGGGGCAGAGGGAAACGGGGGACCTTCCCACCCTCGGGCTCCAAAAGCACCACCACCAAACCCATCCCCACTCTACATCCCCTATCCGAACCGAACCGGCTCGCCTCTCCGGTTGCTGGCCCCGAGCACGTCCCGAAGACTCCCCGCCGTGCCCCGCAGGGACCCCGGTGCAGCAGCTGAACGAGACCATTGACTACAACGAACAGTTCACCTGGCGTCTGGACGAAGACTTCCACCGCGAGTACGTGCGCGCGCTGCGGAAGGGGCTGCCGGACCCGGTGCTGTACGTGGCCGAGAAGTTCACGCCCAGCAGCCCGTGCGGGCTGTACCGCAAGTACCAGCTGGCCGGACACTACGCCGCGGCCCTGCTGTGGTGAGCGCGGGGAGCGGGATGGGCTGCGCCGAGCGGGGCGCGCGCGCGGGCTTGCCGCGTCTTGGGGTCCGCCTGGATAGTGGGCGCTTGGAGACGCTGCGGCGCCCCCTGCCGTCCCAGACCCGGTGGCGGAGCGAGGCTGCGGGAGCCCCGTCCAGCCCAGAGCGTCCGGCTCACGCCCGCCGCGCGTCCCCGCAGGGTGGCGTTCTGCTTCTGGATCATCGCCAACGTGCTGCTCTTCATGCCGGTCCCGTTCTACGGGGGCTTGGTGCTCCTGGCCACCGGCGGCTTCGCGCTCCTCGCAGTCTTCTCTTTCGCCTCCGTCTCCAGCGCGCCCCCGTGCCGGTTCCGCCTCGGCTCAGCCGCGCTCACGCCTGGCTATGGCACCGCCTTCTGGCTCACGCTGGCTACGGGTGAGGACCGAGCTGGGCGCGCGCTTGCCAGTCCGCAAAGTGATCACAGACCCTTTGGGAGCTCAGAAGGCAGAGGAGCGCTGGCATTAGATTGTTTAGTTTGGGTCGCTTTGGTTTTTGAGGCAGGGTCTCTTTAGCTAGTGCAGGCTGGTCTTGAAATCGCGGTGATTAGAGACCTCAGCTTCTGGAGCGCCGGGATTACAAGTGTGCCCCACTACGCCCCGAGAGGGGCACTATTATGCCCATGTCACATATAGAGGTGACGCCAAAGGGCTCGGCGTCTTACCCGGCTGGCCGAGGCAAGGCCACTCCGCAGCCCATCTTAGAGATCGGTCTGCAGTGGGCGCGTGCGTGGGAGCAGTGTTTGGGGCGGGACCTCGAGGGAGAACCTCTCCAAGACGGAGGGGCAGGCCCGGGTCTGGTCTGGCCCCCCGAGCACCCCACTTTCTTCCCCTACAGGCATCCTGTGCCTGCTGCTCGGAGGGGCCGTGGTGTTTCTCCACTACACCCGGCCCAGCGCCCTGCGCGCCGTGCTGGATCAGAGCGCCCAGGACTACGGCAGCCAGGCGAGGGCGGGCTCGCCTCTCGTCCTCAACAACCCGCTGCACCAGCAGTTCGCGCCTCCTGACCTCAAGATCACCACTAAATTGTGAAGGGCGCCCCCCCCCGCCCGGACTCTATCCCTCTGGGAACCTCGCGCGTCGGCGGGCAGTGGGCTGGGGACCCCGAGGGACTCGCGCTGCTGGAACCGAGGGACGCCCCGCGGGGACGCGGCGCTGTGTGCAACCGAGGGAGCTGTAAATAAACTTTCTTCTTTTAGTTTTAAAAACTCCCTTCGACCATTAATTGCCATAGTTTCTCCGGGTTCTTGGCGACATACTCCCTCGGGAAGCTTCGCTGGGGTGGGGCAGCCACTTCTGCGTCCTAACCCATTCCCTGCCCCAAGAAGCCGGAAACCCAGAAAGGCTCTGGAAGGGCGCCTTCTAGTGGCGCCGTGGCGGAAACGACCTTGATCCGCCCCGCGGTGGGTGACTGAGTGGCAGAGCTCCGTGACCAAGCAGGTCACCCTCTTTCCCTCCGGGGTCCTCTCCTCCACTCTGCTGAATGGACTGGGGAGGAAGGAGGTTCTGGAGTCGATCCATTAACTCTTCCCAGTTGCCTTCTTTTGCATTGGTGTCTGTGAGCCGAGGTAGATGTCAGCAACACATAAAAATATAAATCTGGAGACTTTTATTTTCTGAAATGTGGTTGGTAACTCTTATATCTTACTAAGTCTATTTGGGACCTGAAAATCAAAGAAGGTGTGGCACTGCTGTTTAACGCTGGAGCTGGGAGGAGACGTTTGGTGGTCTCCTTCCGGTGTAGACCGAGAGGACACACACACACACACACACACACACACACACGCGTGCGCGCACACACACACACACATGCACGCACGCACGTACACACTCCCAGACACATATGTGAGGAGGGCAGGGCTTCAGCAAATAGCACTTGGAGGAGGCCCAGCACCCTGAAAGACGGCTGCTGGGCAGAAATAGAGGCTGGGCTTGCCGTCACCATAGCAACAGGGTTGCAGGGCACAGAGGCTTTGGCGTTGGTTCTCTTTGGCATCAGTAAGTGGGGCTCTGGGAGCTGAGGCTCTGCAGCGGCCCGCACTAGGTGCCGCCATGCAGCTCCATGAGGAGCCACCCACAGCGACAGGGGCATCACAGGGCACAGCTGGGCTCCCCAGGCTGCTGCACCTGGCAGCAGGCCTCTGAGGAAGCCTGTGACAGAGGGATGTCCCTGGGCTCGGGGCTCTCGGTTATGGGCTGGTAGCGGGGAGTCAGGAGCTCCCCTTCCTCTGCGCTCCGCTTGAGGGTGGGGTCCTCCGAGGTCTGGTTGAAGAAGGCCTTCAGCCTGTGGGGCTGCACCCTGTGGGCCACCGCCATGAGCAGGCCCAGCAGCAAACAGAGCAGTCCTGGGGACACAGGTGGCAGGCGGCTGTCATTAGTGTCCACGTGACCCCTGGAGCAGCGTCTCGGCCGCACCCGCCCTTCAGGCCCTGCTCTTCCCTCTCTGGCCACAACCCCAGAGAGGGGGGTGAGTGGTCAACCGAGCCTCACCTGTGGCCAGTGTGATCCAGAAGGCAGGCCCGGGCTGGGTATGCAGCTCCGCCATGCCCAGGAGCAGGCGACAGGTTGGTGAGAGGGATGTGGCCGTAGAGAAGAAGAACAGCGCCAGCAGCTGGAAGATGCCCGTGGCCAGCAGCATGTGGCTGCCGTAGAGCAGCACGGGCATGGACAGCATCACGTTGGCCAGCAGCCAGCAGAGGAACGCGACCCTGTGAAACGGGGCCATGAGGACCAGCTGGGACCTGCACCTGCAGGTGAGGCTGGAGGGGTGGAGGGCGCCCCAGGGACGTGAAGTGGGGATTCCTGCCTCGGGCTTCCCAACCAGGCACCATGGTGACAGGTGCCAGTCTGTCCCATTCGGGACAGCCAGGGCCTCCAGGTTCCTTCCCCTCCCCGCTCACCACAGCATGGCTGAGGCGTAGTGTCCTGCCAGGCGATACTGGTTGTACAGGCCACAGGGGCTGTGCGGGCCGAACTTCTCGGCCAGGTAGAGGACAGGGTCTGGCAGCCCCTTCCGCAGGGCTCTTGCATACTCTTCGGCATAGTCCTGGCCCAGGTGCCACAGGAACTCCTCGTTGTAATCAATGGTCTCATTCAGCTGCTGCACTGGGATCCCTGGGGGAGCAGGGTGGCTGTGCTCGGTGGAGACCCGTGGGCTGTAGCATGGACTCTTCTGGGCGGGGGCCACCCGCCCTGGGCAGAGGCCAGGAGCTGGTCTCAGCTGGTGGAGACTCGGCACACCCACGGTTCTTCTAACCCCAAGGCCAGGGACACTGCAGCCTTTTGGACCATGCTAAAACAGGTCCCCAAAACAGAGCAGGGCCTCCTCCCTCCCAGGCCAGAGCCCCCTCACCTATGAGCGTGATGTTGACTCCTCCCAGCCCGACCTGCAACCCCACGTTGGCACTGATCCGCTCCGGGCTGAAGGCTTTGTAGGTCGTGTTGGCGCTGACGCGGCCCACTGACCACTCAGAGCTGAAATTCACGGCTGGGTCGGGGAGTTGAACAGACAGGAACTCAGGGAGGGCTGGGGCTCCTGGGGCAGTCAGGAGAGCTGCAGGGCTGCATGCCCGCCTGCACGGGCATCCCTGCTACCCACTAACCAGCCAGGGTCGGGCTCCCAGGAAGCCTGCCAACCACCAGGCTGGAAGGAAAAAATGGGACAGAAGCCAAGCTCTCCCCTGCTCACACTCTGCACCCCCAATAAACACATTTAGGGGCCGACACTAGCAGCTGGGGAGGAAGGTTGCAGTAAACCATCACAGGCAAACACAGCTTCAGAGCGGACCCCTTCCGTCTCCAGGATGCCTGGGCGGGAAAGCCGCCCGCCTGGTCATCTCCACTCCTCTCCCAGGGGCTGTCCACCAGCCGTCATTACGCCCAAAATAAAAATGTCCTGAGGCCTGTGGAGATGCGTCCAGCGGGGTCCCCCAGGCAGCCACTCTCTGGGTAGGGTCTGGGAGCCAGCAGGAAGCAGGGACCACATGGGGAATGAGGAGAGGAGGGGCCGCTGCCCAGGTAGGAGAGGTGAGCACTCACCCAGGGTCACAGCCCCGATGAGCAGGCTGGTCACCACCCGCAGCAGCCAGAAGAGCCTCTGAGTCACAGGGAGGGCGGTTAGGAAGCAGCACCCTCCTTCTGCGTCCCCCCTGGCTTTTTCCATGCTCGGGGCAGGGGCGGGATTCTCCAGCTGAGGCAACACTGCCCCGTGGTGATGGGGGAGGGGTCTGGGGCCTGACAGGTGCTCAGCAGTCACCTGTCCGCTCAGGGCATGGTGGGGGGCCCTCTGCTAGGCTCTCTTCCCTGAGCCCCTTTGTAGATGAGGTCTGGACCCCTCACTCTGAGGCCGAGGTCCCTCTGGGGCAGGGCTCTTCAGGACTGGGTTTGTTTCTTACTGTCTTGCCCCGAATGCCAGGCAGGATGGTGACAAAGGTGACCAAGGCGGTCAGAAAGATGATGATGATGACGGCCAAGGTGGTGTCCATCGGGAAGGTCGGCTTGGGGCCGGTGTAGAAGGGGAAGGTGTGTCCCAAAGCAGCCATCCCGGCGGCGGTGTGCGGGAGCCAGTTCTGTACAACGACACGGAGTGTGTTGAGTGTCCCGCATCTGCCAGGCGCGGGCGCTGGTGCCGGAGGTGCAGTGCCCGTCTCCAGAGCTTACCCTTTAATGTCTTGCCAGACGCCTCCCTAACAACCCTCAGCCGTGCCCCTCCCTTGCCATCTTCCAGTCTGACAGAATTAGGGTCCCAGCGGTTGGTGTCTGCAGCCCGAGCGCCCTTCCTAACCCTCACTCCTCTACATCAGTGCTTTCCCCGCCCTGGAGGCCTCCCTGTTCCTTCTGGGACCCTCTTGAGAAATACAATTTGCTTTTATTTCGCTTAGGCCTTGCGCATGAGCAGATAGATTGCAGGGCATAAATAGAGCTAGATTCACTATCACGCGGAGGTGTGAGGGTGGAGAATGGACAGGTTACAAAAAGATTAGCTTTTTTCCTCAGACCCTTCTAAGAACAAGACCAACGAGCTCTGGTCCTGGTCGAGTCCAGCTACTCATCAGAGAACAGATTCCCAGCCTGCTGTGGTCCCCACCAGCCTGCCCGGCTTTCTCAGATACCCTGGCTCCCGTTCCAGTGACTCGGGAACGACTGAACTTGAGTTCAGTTGAATGATCTCTCAAGGGCGCCTGGCCTCCACCAGGCAGCGGGGCTGGGCTAGATGCTCTTCTACCCTCAGGTCCCTGCGCAGATTCCCCGGCCTGACTTCGGCTCAGACGCCGGCTTTGGAGCTCTCTACGTCCTCTGATCTCAGAGTTTCAGTTCGAGTTGGTCCCTTTGGAGATAAGATAGCCGGCAAAGGTGCCTGAACTTGCCATGTTTAGTCGGATGGCAGATAGACAGAAGGGGCCGTGAGACACGCCTCTGACTGTGTGTGCCACAAATAAAGGAGGGGAGCCAGCAAGGCGCTGCCAATTAACCCTTGTCAGCCATTGTTGGTGAGACTCGCCTCCAGTGCCCAGACGACAAAATGTCTTTACAAAACAAAGCGCCTTTGAATCAAGAATCGAAGTTCTGCATGTTTCTAAGTGCAATCCGCACTGGGGTGTGAGTCCAGGAGGCTCAGTAATTTAGTCTGATGTTGTTCTTGCTAAGCACTGTGGCTTTGAAAAGAATAAACTTTGGAGCCAAGAAGTCCAGGGGGTTTGAATTCTGCCTCTACTTCTTCCAGCTCCCTTGACTTCTACAGAGACCTTTTTTTTTGTTGTTGTTAATTTTTTTTTTGGTACTGGGGATCGAACTTGTGACCTCTCACTTGCCAGGCAGATGCTTATGCTGCTGAGCTAAATCCCTGGCCCCAGAGACTTGGTTTTACTGGAAAAAGATGATTGTTCACAGGGTCATCGTGAGGGTGCAGTGAGACTGCACCCTGGAAAGGGTCCGGAGCAGTGCTGAGAGCTAAAAGCCACAGAGCGGGAGGGAGGGACACTGCGTTACCCTCCGGTCCACACCTGCCATCACTGATAGAGCCCCGGGCCCGCTTCGGTTCTGTCTGGGTCGCATCCCAGGTCTCCAAAGGCTGACACCGTGACATTGGGGAGGTGACAGTTCCTCCTCTGTCCTGGACCTGATGGTCCCCAGCTCCCTTCCGGTTCGAATGCTGGGATTCAATGCTCCCCTCCCAGAGAACCGGCCTCTCTCTCTCCAGCTGGGCAAATCCAATCTCCTGGGCACCACCCCACCCCTGCCCACCTTCTCTGCCACCACTTGGTTTTCCCTGTCCCCTGCGCTCTCTCTAGCTTCTCTTTGTGGTCTGGCTCCTTCTCCCAAACACAAGCTAAAAAAATCTCCCATTTTAGTACAAAGGAGACCTCTTTGGGGCTCCCTCCACTACACCCCACCTCGTTTCAAAAGGATGGCCTGTTTTGGGTTTCCTCTGCTGCCTCCCCGATCTGCTGTGATCTAACTGTCCTCACCCCTGCCTGCCTCTTCCATGATGTCATAAAGTGAAGACCCCAAAGGGGGTGCCCCGCTTTTCACCCCTCTTGAATTTCTCATGGTATGTGGGCTTGCTGCAGAGCACACCCTCTTTGTTCATGCCTGTATGCCCCGGACCCCCAGGACCCTGTGATCCCCTGGTTCCCTGGCCCGGGCCATCGCTTCCCTGGCTCCTCTGCAGTCCTTCTTCCCTGCTCCCCGGATTCTGTCTTGGCTCCCCCCACCCCACTATTCAAGAACCCCTGGGCAATCCCACCCCTTGCAGTGGTTGGTGTTTCTCAAAAGTTTCCCTGGACCTCAATATCTAACCGACCAACAATCCATAACAGACCCCTCCCAGCACTGCAAAATGATGCAATGATATAAAGATGTAACACAGGTCCCAAATGGAGTTCACTGTCCGCCCATTGTTTTTTCCTCTCTTTATCTCTTTGGCAACACCACTATTAATCAGTCAACTAAGCAGAGCAGGATCATCTGACCTCTTAAATATGCCCTGAAATTCCTCCCATATTTCCCGAAAGCCTCTGCTTTGGTTCAGCCTCATCCCGTCTCCCTTGGTGCCAGAATAATTTTCCTAATAATTAAATCTAATCATCTCACGCGTCTGCCCGGGGTCAGATCTCACCGTCTTAGGGATCTGGTCCCCTCTTCCTATCCCTCCGTCCCCACCTCTGCTCCTGGCCCAGCCTAACGCCGAGCCACACTGGCCGCTCCACACGCTCGCGGGGTGAAGCCTCCTAAGCCTCCGTGCGTGTTTTCTGTTCTGCCTGGAACGCTCTCGTCCCTTGGCAAACACCTTTCCTCCTCAGGCCTCGGCTTGTTGAAGCTCTTCTGATGCCAGGGGTCCAAGGCGGAAGTTCCCTCCTCTAACGCTCTAATTGCGTTTGGAGCGTATCTGCACGATCATAGCAATTCCGCTGTACTCTAATTGGTGGACATTGTATCCTGTTAGACTCTAATCTCCTTGAGGGCAAATACTTGATCTTTCCGTTTTTTTTTTTTTTCCCCAAACCTGTCTGGTAACAAATCTGGATCAAATGAACAGGAATGAATTCTTTCCACAGGTGGCTGCTTCTGACTTCTCCCACAAGAGGGCGCTCTGCCTCATACAAAACTGAACTGCGCATCCCCAGCAGGTTTCCAACAGTTAGGCTTCCGCTAATGGTCTCTACTTTCAGTGATTTGAGAAAAAAAAAAAAAAAAAATCTTAAAAAAATTATTAGAAACCACTTCCAATAGACGGAGTCTCCAAAACTAACAAAGGCACCAGCAAGAATGTTCAGGTTTAAGAGAACATGAAACATACATCTCAACCTAGCTGAAGGCAAGTAACTAGGAATTTATGGATTTTTTTTCAAATATTTTTTTTTTTTTGAGTTCAAGCTGGCCTTAGCTCCCTTTGTGGCCCAGGCTGGTCTCGAACTCACAATGATCCTCCTGCCTCAGCCACCCAAATGCTGGGATTACAGGCGTGCACCATCTCGCCCAGCTGAATTTATGGATTATTTTGTAAAATACATTTATCTTAAAGCAGATGTTTACTGGACTAAGATTTTTATTTATGGCACCCAAGCCACTATACTTTCTTATGAAAGGTTATAGGAAGAAGGGATATAAAATGTAGAATATCTTAGTTAACGTCATAGGTGAAGCAAGGTTGTTAATAGAAACCTTATGATACGTCGGAATTTCAAAAGCAAATATTTGCAATGTAAGCAGATGATTAATAATTTAATTTTTTGGGTCAGGATCACATAAAGTATTATTTCTGCACTTATCTTAATGAAAGGTTATAAAATTTTTTTTTACAAGCCTGGCTTCTCTCTATTAATATGCTTCAAAGAAACCTTAAAAAAACATTTTCAATATCTTAAATACAGAAGGGCACTGTTCACATATTTCCATTTCTCCAAAATATTTATTGAAGATGACTAGAGTAATAAAGGCACTTGGTGAATAAACTCTGCCTGCTTTAATTGCTTCACTTTCATGGACCACAAATCCCTTAACCTGTGTTGCCTAATTTGAAGGTAATTTTTCATGATCTCGATCTTAACTGGTCCATTATTAAGTTACAGGGCCAGGTGTGCTCGCACATGCTTGTAATCCCAGTGCTTGGGAGGCTGAGGTAGGAGAATTTTTGCAAGTTCAAGACCAGCCTGGGCTACACAGTGGGCTGAGAGCCAGCCTGAACTGTCTCAAAAAAATAAATAAATAAATAAATAAATAAACGCTTCAGGTTCCAAGAGTGGCCCCCAGTGAAAGGCCCTCACCCCAGAACTGCTTTTCTTACAAAGCTCGTGTTTCCCTGGGGCCAGTTTCCTCCCTGGCTTATCAAGCAGGGCTGACAGAGGAACAGGTTCTAATCTGACCAAAGTCAGGTGTCGACTCACTTCTGCCCCAGCACTGTACCAAGACAGGTGTAGACACAGTTCAGACTGACCCAGGTGATGCGGGCACCAGTACATGTGTACATGAGAGACCAGAGTGTCACGCTCAGCAGAACAGCCACCTGGGTTGTCTGGTGAACACCTGCGACGAAGTTGGGGTGCTGTCTCACTGGGATGGTTCAACTCCCACAGTTGGGATTCTTTGTCCCCACTTGTTCTGGGGCGGTCTAAGATGAAGTGAAGAAAACTCAGCCTAGTGCAAGCTCTGGTCGTCCCCACTGAGACCACGTGCTATCCGTGCCTGGTGGTCTCTCCTGCAGCCAATGGGACCGCCTTCCTGAGGACTTCCTGCCTCCCTCCCCCTGTCTTCCGGAACCATACAAGACTGCAGAATCCCTAGGAAGGGAGTGGGTGACAGGCTTTCATTCTCCTGGGGCTCTCATGGGCAGTGCCTAGGTCCTGGAATGAGACAGTTCTTGCCAAGCATGATGCAGCACCTGTAATCCCAGCACTCGGGAGGCTGAGGCAGGAGGATCTAAGAGTTCGAGGCCAGCCTGGGTTACATAAGGAGTTCAAGGATAGCCTGGTCTACGTAGGGAGACCTGTCTCAAAAAAAAAGAAAAATAATGAAAGTTTACAGCTCTGGCCAGGCACAGTGGCGCACTCTTGCAACCTCAGCACCGAGGGAGCTGAGGCAATTGGATGGAAAATTTGAGACCCTCTCAGCTGGGCAATTTAACAAGACTACGTCTCAAAAGAAAACATTCAGTGACTGAAAAAGGCTGGGGATGTAGTTCTGTGGCAGAGCACCCTGAGTTGGTACTGCGCTAAAGGAGCAGTTCAGTGCGCAAAAAGAACAAGACTGGAAAAGTGTGTCGCGCAGGATGTGGTGGGGAGCTCGGGAGTGGGGAGTCCTGTAGCCCAACCCACCTAGACTCCAGTTAGGAGAGGACGAGGGGTCAGTGTCTGCAAGTCCTGCGGCTTTCCTATGGTCTTAGGAGGTTCTCCTTGCCTTCATTCCTCTCCAAACTGTCCTTCCAGAGGCCCCTTGTCTGGATCAGCGCTGGGTGGACCCAAGCCGTGCGCCCCTAGGGGTCGGATCAGGAACAGCGCTTCCAGGCCTCCCGCTACCCCTGGCTAAGGGCCCGGACCCGCAGCCTCACCCCGCACGCGATCCGGCCCCGGTTCCCTACCTCTCCTCTCCCAGTCGGTGGGTGCGCCCGTGGCAGCCGCTCGCCTCTCCCCGAGCACCTCGCTCCCACGCCGCGACCCTGAGGGGGCCAGAGGGATCCGATTCCCACGTTCGGTGCCCGAAAGCTCGCTCACCTTTGCTTTCTCTCCCAACTCCATGAAGGACCAGATTGTGGCCGGACTAACCGGGTCTGGGGTGCTATGCGCCCCACGCAGCCCCGGATTGGGCGGCTCAGCGCTCATGGACCCCGCTACTGTGTGGCTCCCCGCAGCGTCCCTCGGACCCCGATCTCTGCCCCTCACCCCGCAACATCCCCTGATCTCAGTTCCTCACCCCCGAGGCATCCCCTGGACCCCCATCTCTGCTCCTCTTACCCCCAAGCCCAGCACCCGGGCCGGCCCAGGACAACCGAGCTCTGCAGGTCCGGCCTGGCACGCGCGGCTCGCAGGGCACTGACCTCCGAGATCCCACCCAGGAAGCTGGGCGAGGGGTCCCCTGGCCTGTTCCTTGCTGCGACGCCTGGCCCGGCTGACTCCGGGCGGTGGGGCGCGGACGCGGGGACCCGACGGGGCGGAGAGGATCTGGGCGCGCGCGGCCCATCCGACCTGTGGAGCAGACTCGCCCTTCGCTCCGCCCACGAGGCCGCAAGAGCCCAACCCTCGGCGGGACGGGACGGGACACCCCACCCGAGCCCCGGGAGCCCACGCCGCCGCACCTCGGGCGCCCCTTCCCTGGGCGGCGGGAGGCTTGGGCGGCCCCTGCAGGCTGCTTCTGCCCTCCCGGGTCGCCCACAGCCCCCAACCCTGGTTCCCCCCCAAGCCCCACCC
>PVLA01011138.1:0-56084 GCA_004027455.1 Hydrochoerus hydrochaeris
ACTAACTGTGATCCTGTCCTCAAGGTCCGAAATCCTATCCTCAGCTTCCTTTAGGTGGTTTTGCACGCTTTGAACAGAATTTTTTGTTTCTTGGATGTCTCTTTGAGTTTGTTTCATGAATTCTGCTTGTTTTCTATATTGTTAATTCAATCAATTTCCCATGCTCATGTACTTTGTTCTCTAGTTTTTCTTTAGCTGCATTCAACAACTCCTTTACTAAAGTTGTTATTTCTATCTTTACATGGGAGACTACTTCTAGTTTGCTTTCCTCTATGGCCTGATGCAGTTGTTTTTTTATTTCACTGGCTATCTTTTCAGAGATTCCCAGTGTGTTGCTTTTGGGGTCCTCTATCTATTTCAATGTCTCCTATACTTGCTTCTGGTGAACTATATGTCTGAGACTTGATTTTGCTTTTTTGTTTTGTCATTTTCACTCTGCCTGGTGTTTTCTGTGTGTAGGAGGGGATCACACACACTCTTTTCAGACACATCATAGTCTTTACAGTTAGTTGGAGGGGTTTTTACTACTGGCCCTATTTATCCCCTGGGCACCTCTATTTTAGGGGTATACTCACCACACTGATACAGTTAATCCATTGTAGTCCAAAGTTCGCCACCTGGGAGCAAGTTCCAAATTTTCTCACACTAACTGGAGCCCGCTGAGATCTTCTGATGTTCCCAGTGGCAGGGCGGGCCTGTCTAAGATAATTTTGTCCATCTAAAAATCACAGCAATTTTAAGGGATATTTTTATAGAAATTTTGTAGTTTTAGAATTGACATGTCCTTGATCAATTTTAGGTACTACTTTATTTGCTGTGTGTATGGACAGTTGTTCTAGCACACCATTTATCGAAAAGGTTCTCTTTATCTGTTGCATTGAATGTGTTCCTTTGTAAAAAATCAAACACCAGTGCTGATTTATGTGACCCCCCATTCTCTTCCATTACTAGGCTTACCTAACCGCATAAATTAATAGCATACTTTCTTGGTTATCATAGTTTTAAAACAGCTCTTGAATGAGTTTTTCTCTCCTACTTTTTCTTTCCTAAAGGAGTTTTTACTATTCTAAGACATTTTCCACTTGAATTTTAGATCTTGAGATCATTTTCTAAAAATGAGTAAACAGAAATATCTAGAATTTTTATTGAAATGCTTAGTCTATGGCACCTATTATAATTCAGATCTGAAATGTTCCCCCAATGACTTCTGTCTAAAAGTCCTGGTACCCAGGGCAATGAAGTTCAGAGGCAGAACTTGGGCAAGATGACTGGATCCTTAGGGGTCTAACTTCATCGGTGGGTTAATCCATGGAGTGATTCAAAGTTTGGTGGAATTATTGGGAGGTGGTAGAATCTTAGAAAATAGAACCTTCTTTCCCCTCTCCCCTCTCCATTCTCCACTCTCCCCTCTTCCTTTTCCTCTCTCTCTCTCCTCTCCTCTCCTTGAAATAAGCAGGTTTTTGTACTACCATACCTTTCCTGCCATTATGTTTTGCCTTACCACAGACCATAGCAATGGAGCCAGCTGCCCATGAACTGAAATCATAAGCCAAACAAAATAAACCTTTCTCCTATAGAGATTTTCTCAAGTATTTTATCACATCAACTGAAAGCTGAGTAACACAAATTACATCACTGAGAACTGTCATCTCTACAATGCTAAAGGCTTCCAGAATAGAAGAAGCATATCCATCCTCTTGCTTATATCTTCTTTTAACTGTTCAGGCTATATTAAACCAATTTCATTCTTCAAATCTAGTCTATATTTTGTCTTTTCCTTGTTTTCGTACTGTTGCAAGCTATTGTTTTTTTAATTCTCCATTTTAAATGTTTGTCATTAGTGTCATTAGTAGAAATGTAATTGCTTATTTCTCCTCTATCTATCTATCTACCTACCTATCTAATCTATCATCTATCTATTGTCTGTCTATATTGCTTCCTGAAAACTTATGAAATGATAATTCTTATTTGTAAAATTCATTGGCTTTTCTATATGAATGAATGTGTTGTCTGTATGTAAAGACAGTTTTACATCTCCTCTTTTCAATCTGTATGTCATTGTTTTCTATTTTGTTTTATTCTACTGGTTAGAACACCTAGTACAATGTTAAATAGAGTGAGAGTAGATGCTCTTGTGAGAGTGATCTTAAACTGGGGGCTGAAGCATTTCATTTTCTATCAGTGAATATAATGATGACCATAAATTTCTGAATAATGATCATTATCAAGTTGAGAAAGTTTTATTCTGTTCCAAGTCTTCTGACAGTGTTTATTTTGAACAGATTCTTGGTTTTCTCAAATATTTTTCATTATTTATAGGTCAAATATTTTCTCCTTTTAAATTCTTAAATATAATGTATTATATTTACTTACTTTGAATGCTAAACTCAAACTGGTTTTTATATAACATTATTAGGTTAAATTTGTTAACACTTCTATGAGGTTTATTATTTTGCAATTTTATTTTCTTGTAATTTCTTTATGCTATTTTGAAATCAGTGAAATGCTGACCTCAGAAACCAAGAACAAATTTCTTTACACTTTTCTGGATGAATGTGGTAGAGTTCAAAAGATTTCATCCTTAAATACTTGGTAGAAATCTCTAATGAAGCCATAGGAATCTAGTTTTCTTTGTGAAACTGTTTTTTTGTTTTTTTGTTTGTTTGTTTTATCGGTACCAGGGATCGAACTCATGACTGCGTGCTTGCAAGGCAGGCGCTTATGCCGCTAAATCCCCAGCCCCAATGTGAAGTGGGTTTTAGTTATAAATTTAATTTATTTTGTAGACGGGGGACCATTTACATTGCCTATTTATTCTTAAATGAGTATTGACACTTTGTGTTATTAGTTGCATAAACTTTTAGGATTATCATTTTTTTCAATCAATTGACTTTATAACAAAATGATATTGTATTTCCTCATTAATTTCCTTTGTTCTGACAACTGCTTTGCACGACATTAATATAACTATTTTATTACTATTAACATTGTATATCTTTTTATCTTTTTTTGCTTATCTGTACCTTATTAATTAAAACCTATTTTTTAATGCAGTATATAGCTGAGTCTCGATTGTTCAGTACAGCCATCTCTACTTTTTAAATAAGATATTTAGGGCATTTATATTTAATGTGACCATTGAGTTTGCTTTCACCTCTCACCCTGTTTATTTTATATTTGTCTCAAGGATTTTTGCTCAATTTCTCTCTCTTTTTTGCCTTCCTTTGGATTCTTGAAATTGTTCTATTATATTTCATTTTTTAGCATATTACTTTATCATATATCTTTAACTTATTACAGTTTACCCTCAAATGGTATTATATTATTTCACATATAGTATAAAAATCTTCTTCACTTTTGGTTTAAGAATTTTACTACTATTTTCTCCTTCCAATAAATATCCTTTATGATAATGTAGTAATATTTTCTGAAGTAGTAAGAAAACATATTTATTTACTCATGTGGTTACTATTTCCAGTGGGGCTTAATCTTAGTACACACCTAGATTTTCATGTAGTACCATTTCCTTCTACCTGTAATACTTTCTGTAATATTTATTTTAGTGGTCATTTTTAACATTTATTTTGCTTATTTTTGTAATTTTATTTTGTTAGCACGTTTGCAGTACATGAAGTTTACATGGATCTTAAGGAGTAGGTACATGTGCATGATACATCTTAACTTGTTTTTATTCCCTTTCTCCTCATCACCTCTCTTCCTCCTCCAATTCTACATCACCTTTTCTAGTCTTCATTTTTGTTGTTATTTTAATATGTGTTTACAACATTTAATGTTCACATACCTTGATGACATGTTCATGGCATATTTTACTTATCATTTTATGGGGATGAATCCTTTCAACTTTTATATGTCTTAAATATATTTTTGATGCCTAAGAAGGTTAATTTAACAGCGTTTTTACTTTCCCTATTTTTGAAATGTTGCATCACCAGCTTATCAGCTTGAATTATTTCCAACAAGAAATCTTTCACCCTCACTTGTTCTTCAAAACATAGGGCTTCATTTTCCTGAATGTCTTTTAAGATTTTTCTCTGTATCATTAACTTTAATTGATTTGATTAGATGAGCATTGGTGGGATCTTCATCTTCCTCATGCCAAGAGCTTGTTTAGTTCCTTGTGTCTTTAGACATATAATTTTTATAAAGTTCAGAAAAATTTTAAGCATTAGTTCTTCATGTATTTTTCTGCCCCATCTTCATCCTTCTTTACTTTGCAGCTTCCGGGTACACACATGTGAATATACATGACATTGCCTCAGCATTCACTGATGCTCTTTTCATCTTGTAATTTTTTCTGTACCAACTTTCTTTCTGGATGGTTTCTATTTTGATATCTTAAATTTATTAATCACTTTTTCTGGAATTACTAAATTAATCTTGTATATTTTTCACTATAGCTTTCATCACTAGAAGCTTGATTTATATTTTCCACCATTCACATCTCTACTTTTTGAACATATGGAAGATATTTCAATGTCTTTTAATGTCCTTATTTGATAATTCTAAAATCTATCTCAGCTTTATTGTATTCAATTTCCATTCATGGTGAGCTATATTTTCCTGCTTTTATGTATGTCTACTAATTTTGATTTGGATCTTGAATTTATAAATTCTGTTTTACTATGTGCTGAAAACTTTTGTATGTGTACAAATATTCCTAAGTTTTGTTAACTAATTGCAAATAGTTGGAATCTTTTATGTTACATTTATAGCATTTTTATGTTTTTATTTTGGAAGAAGAGGTGCTAGGTATGGAACCCATGGCCTCATACCTGCTAAGCACATGTTCTACTACTTGGTTATACCCCAAGCCCACATAAGGCTTTTATATGATAACATTTCAGTACTTAGATTGTGGTTAATTATTTTCTCTTAGGATACAAGACCTTTCTGAATACTCAATATCCTGAGAATTATGGGTTTTTTTTGCAATCTGCTGGTGGTAACAAGTACTATTCTCATCCTGTATGCGTAGTGGTACTGTTCTAGCTTTCTTGAGTATAGATAATTTTCTAGCACACATGTGCTGGTCAGTAGTCAGCTGAACACTTGAAGGAATCTTCTGCTGATCTTCAGAATACTCTGTGTGCAATTCTGTGTTCCCCATCATATACTCTGGCTATGTTCATCTTCCTCACCACCCCATCACATTACCCCAGTCTGTCAGTCTCCACTTTGGTTAAACCTCCTTGGATTGCATCCTGGGAACACTCTCAAGAAAGTGAGTGAAGTACTGCGCTTACCTCACTGTGTCCATTGTCTCAGGGGTCACTGTTATGTGTTGTCTGATATCTTAAAAGTTACTTTTTCAGGTATTTATCTGGTCCTGTGGCTATTTCATATTGAAAGATTAAATCTAAAATGTTTTGCTGTATCTAGAATCAATTTGAAAGCCCTAACTCATTTACTTATTTTTATCATTATTATTAATACTATTATTATTTGTTGCCCTCTGAAATGTAGCCTTGCTTTGTTCTCAGGCTTGTCTTGTGCTCAGTCAATCTTCCTGCCTCAGACTATGTCCACGTGCATGCCAGCATGCTTAGTTCTGACTCACTCATTTTAAAATTTTGCTTGTTAATGAGGAGACATGCTCTTTGCTTCCACATCCTCATTCTCTGGTTTCTCTTGTATATCATTTTAGCTCGAAGTATATTTTAAGCAGGTAATAGCAGTTTCAATTTTTGTTTTATAAATAATGGATGTGACTTTTCTCCATTACTTCTCTTTACCCTTGTATTTAGACATTCTAGTCAGACAACTTTCTGCTTCAGAGAAAAGTATTTGTGCAGATAATTTTGGCATAACACTCCTTAGAAGTTTCCACAGTTTTTAAACAGTTTCACACAATCCTTTTCTCAATTTCATAGCATCTTTTTTTAATTTTCAGCTTTATTAAAACCAATATAAGCTCATAATTGAAAAATGCTGAGCACCAGTCCAAAATGGCAGTGCCCATCAATTTCTACATGTAAATTTGTTTGTGTTAGTTGCTTAGACAGAATGTTGAGCATTACTGGAGCAGGTATGACTCAGGAAGAATCTTCTCTGAAGCAGTTTGGCTATCAGTATTCTTTGTGGCTGCAGTCAAGACCACATTTGTGTAAAAGCATGTGATAGATAATTTCAAACCTTATTATATTTATATCTCTTCACTGACATTTGATGATGAGAAGTCATAATTCTCTTATGTTAATTTTGCCTTTTTTTTGCCACAAACTCATGGTAAACTGCTACATGAAAACTCAGTATGAAAAAAAGTAAGAAATAAGATGCGTGAGATGCTGTTTCACTGATACTTTGAAAATCAGCAACCAGGAGATCTTTATTTCTTTTGAACTCTTTGATTAATATGTTGTGGGATTGTCAAATTGCAGGCAGGGTATGATACAATTTCTCAGAAAGCCATTAGCGAACTTTTGAGGCCAGTCCATACATGAGTCCAGTTCATGTGGACAAAGCTTCCAAGCTGAAAGGAGCATTTGAACAGACTTGAAAAGGTAAAATTTATAAATGCTGAAGTTATAACACTGACCTTACAGATAGATCTTCTAGTAGAGACCATATGGTATGATTTCTAAACCTAGACACCACCATTCTTATTAATTAAGTATATTTTATTTACTTCCAGTAATTCATAGATTTCAATAACTGCATTTATTTAGTGCTAACTTTGTTAAATTGGATGCACTGCCAATCAAAATTGGTCTTGCATTTGCAGTGTAAATCATAAATAAAGCTCTTTATGTGATAAATGACCTTCAAGAGCTCCAAATCTCATTCTCTCATTTTGCACATTTTTAAACTTAGAGTTTATCCACCAACTGTAATGTCTGTGTTTTAATATTGACCAATAAGAATATTAAAAGTAATGTCTAGTCTTGGGAATTTTGGAGGTGAATCTTGTTTATTTTACTAAACATAAATGAGATCTTTGGTTTCAGTTTCCTTGTTTGTAAAATGAGAAATTTCTAAAAGAAATTCTGAAATACTAATTAATTTCTGTCAAAGAGGAGAGGACTCAATGTATTCACATGAAATTCTAGAGACATTTATCCCAATTCTGAGACAGTTCTGAAAGTGATATAATTCAGATAAAGGAGATGCCACATGCTGAGAATTTAGGTGTTAGAGGTTTATTACTTTTGCTAACACCATCACTCTAGGCCATTTAAATAATATCACTTCTTTTTTTTCAGTTTTGTTGGCTTTTATTGACTTACCTACTCCACCAGTTATTAACTCATTCAACACATATTCACTGAGTGTCTATTATGCATCAGTTACTATTTAGAGATAGACAGTGAGTGCAATTCAAATGATGAAAGAATGAAATGGTTGAAAGTTGGTGGTCTGTCTGCAGCTGCCTTGCTCTCTATTGTACCTCCCACCTGTGTCTTGGTCATTTCCTTGAAGGTCTTTCCCAAATGCTTTGAGTAGAATGTAGGGTGAAGGAGGTTGTTCAAGGAGGCAGCATCAGTCTAAAATATTGTGCTCAGCACTCTATTAGGACAAGAGATTATCTGCAAACAGAATAGCTACCTGCCTTTTTGGGGGAATCATGTTGCATGAAGTATTGTTTTCCATCCTTTGACTTTCAGTCTATGAGTTTCCTTTTGGGTTAGATGAGTTTCCTGTATACAGCATATGGTTGGATGTTGTTTCTTGATCCATTCTGCCAGTCTGTTTCTTTTAATTGGTGAATTGAAGTCATTTACATTAATGGTAATAACTGATACATATTGGCTTACTTTTGACTTGTTATCTTCCTGCTGTTGATTCTGTACCTTTCCACTCTGCTTAACTGTTTGCCTTTCTTAGCGGTTTTTTCCTATGTGTATCTAGAATGTTTTTCAATATTCTTTGCAAGGTTGGTTTGGTGGTCATGAAGTTCTTCACCTATTCTTTGTTGTGTAAGTATCTTATTTCTCCGTCCATTTTGAAGGACAGTTTTGCAGGGTACATCAGTCTGGATTGGAAGTCATTTTCCTTTAGGATCTGAAATACTTCACTCCATTTTTTACTTCATTGCTTGTGTTGAGAAGTCTGCTGTGATTCTGATAGATTTTCCTTTATAGGTGATCTTCCTTTTCTCTCTAATAGCTTTTAATATTCTGTTTTTATATTGGCTTTCTGGGATATTGATTATTATATGTCTGGATGTAGTTTTATTTTGGTTATGGCTATTTGGACTTCTACATGTTTCACTGATCCATATGTCAGTTTCCATTCCTATGTTTGGGATATTTTTAGCTATTCCTTCTGTAAATAGCCTCTTGATATCATTTGTGTTGTCATCTTCTTTTTCATTTATATCTACCAATCTTATGTTTTTCTTTGCATCATTTTGCAGCTGTTGAATTTTTTTTCCTGATTCCTTGCTATTTTTAAAAGATCTTTCCTGTTCACTAGCTACAATCTTGTGTTAGAGGTCTAACATTGTATCTTCACTTTCATTGAAGTGATTTTGACAACTTTTGATGTAATTTTTGATTTTCTATGTATCTCTTTGAATCTGCTGCATGGATTCTGTTAGTATCTTATATTGTTCATTCAGGGTTTCCATCTTCTTGCATTGTTCCTCTAATTTTTTAACTATGTCTTCTTTAGATGTGTTCAGCATTTCTTTTTTTTTTAAATTTTATTTAAAGAGGGGGGAAATGAAGCAAAACAAAAAAAAGGTAGAAACAATACAGAATTTTAAAAAAAATGAACAGTAAGAAATCACTAGTTGATACATTACATATTGTCTTCCTGGCTGTAGTTGTGCAAGTTACAAAATCAAAGTATACAAAGTAGACTTTCAAACAGTGAGGCTGCAAACAGCTCCTTTCTCTGATGCAGCAAAAACTTAGCAGCATAATTATCAATCCTACATCCTTAAATATGCATGCAGTTATACCCTTTAGAGTACTTGCTTTTTCCTCCTTTTGCTTTTTAAGTCCATTATCTGTTTAGTTATATCATATTTTAGGTTGCTCAGTACCTTGCTGATCTGTTTTGTTGTTGTTATTTACTTTTTAAATTTTTTCTTATTTATTACTATTTTTTATTTTATTTTATTTTGAAGGTAGTAAAATACAACAGAACAAGACAGGACATAGCCAACTGAGGCAGTGTAGTGAAATTGGCACAGAACCTCACAGCAGGCCACCTGGACAACAGCAATAGGCACAATAGTACATCTCGTTTTTGTCACAATATTGTTCCTTCAAAAAGGCAGAGCAATATAGAAGGAAATATCGAAATTACAAGGACAGAATATTGAATAGAGCAATACCATTGATCATAACAGAGCAAAACAGAGATAAAAATATTTTCCCTCAAAGAGATGGCAGAAGAAAATCCCCCTTATTTGCTATATCATGTAGCTTATTTGCTATATCACATAGTCAAACTCTCAAGACATGCTCAGATCTCGAGCTTTCACTTGCTAGTGGGGAGTGGGGGGAATATAGATGTTTGATTTTTAGCCTGCACACTGGTAGGCTCACAGCTACCCACCAGAGGGGTGAACTGGCTGCCCGTTTTCCCAGCACCCCAAGGTCCAACACAGCGGGTTGCAGATCTCAGGAAACACTAATATGGTTCTTGCCCTGGGGTGGCCGCAGCTTGCCAGGCCACAGCCACTTACCAGATTGGCATGCTGGTGGCTGCCTCTTTTCCCAGTGCCCCAAAGTCCAACATGTTGTGTCATGGATCTCAGGAAATGCTGATATAGTTCTCACCCTGGGGTGGCCATGGCTTGCCAGGCCACAGTCACTTACCAGAGAGGCATGTTGGTGACTTCCTGTTTTCCCAGCACCCCAATATCCAACATGGCATGTTGCAGATCTGAGGAAACACTGATATGTTCAGCATTTCTTTCATTACATTTCAAATCATTTCTTCTTTTACCTGGGAGAGTATTTCTGGGTTTTTTTTTTATAGCTTCCCAGAGTTGTTTCTTTATTTCAGTTGTTATCATTTCAGGAATTTCAGGTGTATAACTTACATTTTCATCTGTGTCCATGTCTCCTAGGATTGCTTGGGTTAGGCTGGAAGTTTGAGATTACATTTTGCTCTTTTGTTTTGTCATTCTCCTATATTTTCAAGTTTCAAGCAATGTTCCAAAGCTTCCCCCATGCACTGGGAATCACTTGACTCACTTTTGGCTCCTGGGGTAGACTAACAGAATGCAGCAAATCATCAAGAAGGTTATACACCATGACCAAGTGGGATTCATCCCAGGAATGCAGGGATGGTTCAACATATGCAAATCAATATATGTAATCCACTGTATCAATAGAGCCAAAACTAAGAACCACACAATCATTTCTATAGATGCAGAAAAAGCTTTTTATAAGGTCCAACACTTATTCAGGATAAGAACCTTATAGAAAATTGGAATAGATGCTGTTTACCTCAATATGATAAAAGCCATCTATGACAAACTAACAGCCAGCATCATATTAAACAGCCAAAAATTGAAAGCCTTTACCCTAAAATCAGGAACAAGACAAGGTTGTCCATTATCACCACTCCTAGTCAATATAGTGCTGGAAATACTAGCCAGAGCAATTAGACAAGAGAAAGAAATAACAAGAGTAAGGATAAGAAAACAAGAAATTAAATAATCAATATTTGCAGATGTCATGATACTCTATATAGAAGACCCCCAAAACTCCATTAAAAGACTCCTAGGTATAATAAGTAAATTCAGTAATGTAGCTGGATACAAAGTCAACACTCAAAAATCAATAGCATTCCTATACTGTAACAACAAAACCACTGAGAGAGAAATAAGAGAATCCATACCCTTCACAATAGCATCCAAAAATGAAATACTTAGGAACCAATCAAACAAAAGAAGCAAAAGAAATTTTCAGAGAAAATTATAATACCCTGAAAAAGAAATCAAAGAGGACCTAAGAAAATCAAAAGACATCTCTTATTCATGGATAGGAAGAACAGATATTGTGAAAATGGCCATTCTCCCAAAACTGATACACAGATTTAATGCAATCCCAATCAAAATACCACTAGCATACCTCACAGATCTAAATAAATCCCTCTTAAAATTCACCTGGAACCAGAAGAGACCTAGAATAGCAAAAGCAATTCTTAGCAACAAAGGCAAGACAAGGCAGGAGGCATCACAATCCCTGACTTGAAGTTATACTACAAAGCTAGTGTAATACAATCAGCATGGTACTGGAATAAAAACAGACCTGAAGATCAATGGAATAGATTAGAAGATACAATGACAAGTAAAAACACACTCAGCCACCTTATCTTTGATAAAGGAGCCAAACGGTTTCACTGGAAGAAAGATAGTCTCTTTAATAAATGTTGCTGGAAAAATTGGCTCTACATATGCTGAAAACTAAAACTAGACCCATGCCTATCACCATGTACTAAACTAAAATCTAAATGGATCGAAGATCTAAATATTAAAACAGAAACATGAAATCTGTTGGAAGACAAAGTAAGTAGAAATCTTGAAGACATGGTGGTAGGTAGAGAATTCATGAACAAGAATCAAAACACATGTGAAATACTTCATAGAATCAATAACTGGAATCATGTTCTATTGAAGAGCTTTTGCATGTAGAAAGAAATCTCCAAAATAATGAAAAGAAAACACACAAATTGGGAAAATATCTTAGTAAATTGTCCCTCAGACAAAGGACTTGTGTCTAGAACATATAAAGAATTTTTAAAAATTAGATCTCTAAAATTCAAAGACCCATTCCAAAAATTGGCATCTGAGATTAATACACAGTTCTCAGATGAAGAAATATCAATGGACAATAAATACATGAAAAAAATGTTCAGCATCATTGGTCATTAGAGAAATGCAAATTAAAACAACACTGAGATTACATCTCACTCCAGAAAGAATGACCAGGATCAAAAAACTACCAACAACAAATGCTGGAGGGGTAGCAGGTGAAAAAGAAATCTGCGCTGTTGGTGGGAGTGAAGACTGGTGCAACCACTGTGGAGGTCAGTCTGGAGATTCCTCAAAAATCTGGGATTGGAATTCCCATTTGGCTCAGCTATTCCACTTCTGGGCACATTCCCAGAAGAACTGAAAACATCATATCACAGTGGTATATGTGCACCCATGTTTATAGCAGCACAATTTGTAATAGCCAGACCTTGGAAACAACCTTAATGCCCATCAACTGAGGAAAGGATTAAAAAGATGTGGTACTTTTATACAATGGAGCACTACTCTGCTATAAAGAATGATCACATTGAGATATTTATAAGTAAATGGATGCAACTCAAGACCATACTCATAAGTGAAATAAATCAAACTCACATATGTAAATACAGTATAGTCTCCCTAGTGTAAGAAATGGTAAGAGTACATATGATACAAAAAACTCAATAAATACAGTCAAAGGATAAGAATCTGCTTAAAGGAGAAAATAATATTGAAGGAAAAATGAGGAAAAAGAAAAAAGAAGGGAAAAGAAAAATATCTAAAATTACATAAACACACTTAGGATAGCTAAGATGATTGTGCCACAAATTTTGTAAGTTCTTGGAACAAAATAGTTAGAACTTCTCCTAAACAGTTTATGAAAATCAAGTATATAATGCATGATGAAATGAGCAATTACTCTAAAGAAAAAGACACTAAGGTATCCAGTACTGATTCTGTAGCATTATGCTGTGAAATCTAGCACTACTATTATTCTTTGTTCAGAGTGATTTTAGTCTGTTTTTTATTGTTTAATTTCAACATACATGAAGGTATGGACAGCTATTTTGAAGAGAATGAGAGACATTATGGTACCCATTGTTGACTTCTCTACTGTCTGGTTTTAAAGGCTTGTAATGCCTTCATCATCCAGTTCTGATCAGTTCTACACTATTTTGTTTTGTATGAATCCATTGCATGTGAAGATATGGATAAACATTTAGAAGAAAACAAGAGATGGTATGATAGTGAGGATCTCCTGTTGTCTTGATTTGAAATCTGTGTCACTTACATTGTTTTCTTCAGAACTGTTTTGTTCTGTTATGTTTAATTTTACTCTCTTTAAAATAAAATTTTTAAAAAAGGACAGGAGAGAAATTATCCAGAACATGAGATGAAGGAATCTAAGTAAAAATGCATATCCTTGCATTTGTTTGTCTTCATATATCCTAGGGCTAGTGTTTCTTTCTTTTTCCTTTTCCTTTTTGGTAAATGTAGAGTATGTCTATGTGTGTATGTGTGTGTGTGCGTGTGTGTGTGTATGTTTGTGTGTATACTTGTGGGGTTTTTTGTATATTACATATGTGTCTTTTTTATTTATTTTTTTATTTAAAGAGAAACAAAAGCATGTAAAGGGTAGAGATAATACAGAATTCCAAAAAAAGATAAACAATAAGAAATCACTAGTTGATAAATTACATATTGTCCT
Source organism: Hydrochoerus hydrochaeris (assembly GCA_004027455.1). Taxonomy (NCBI): domain Eukaryota; kingdom Metazoa; phylum Chordata; class Mammalia; order Rodentia; family Hydrochaeridae; genus Hydrochoerus; species Hydrochoerus hydrochaeris. The sequence goes on from PVLA01011138.1 coordinate 13,425, forward strand.
CTTAGAAATAGTTGTTCAAGTTACAAAATTAAAGCATACAAAGTAGGTATTCAAACAGTGAGAGTGTAAACAGCTACACATGCATGAATCCCTGCATGTATTTCTATCCTTTCTGTATTAGAGGGAAAAACAAAACTTAGCAAGACAAAACAAAACAAATTCCTATAAAAACATGGAACAAAAAGTCATATAAAACCACAGTACAAGGTGATATACAATGATTACTGTGTTGTTTCTTATTATCTTCAATAGGATTGTCTATATCATCAGGCATAAATGAATATAGCAGTGTAATTGAATATAGCAGTACATAACAATATTAGAAAAATAAAATATTGTAGACAGTATAAAACTTCTAAGGCAGGTAATAATCAAACCAGAGTGGATATTCTAGTGGATCTTGTCATTTTAAGTGCAGTTGCCTCTACTCTCAGACTTGATACTATCAATCATAACAGCTTTGAATAATATCTATCAATACAAAACAGCAGTCTAACAAACCAGATTCTATTATAATCAGTCATGGTAAAACAGTATAGGTTTTACAGAGCTTTAGATTAAGTTAATAGGAAATTAAGGATGATTACCATACTATATCCCGTTATTTTCAGCATTACTGTCTGTGCCCTCAAATCTAGTACAGTAGAATGACTGGAATAGAATATAATACATCTAAGCAGAGTAGTGTGAGTAATGTATGTTTTAAATCCTGGTGCACTATTAACAATATAGTGTATCAAGGCCATCTATGTTAGAGATTCTAGTTATCCTTCTCTGCCTCATTTCTGCTATGCTAATTTTTCTGCCTTTGTTTGTCTAGTTTTCTCCTTCATTGTACTGCCTGCCCCACTCATTGAGGCCTTTCTGCCACTGTTCCTAAAATCCTGGTATTTTTTTTCTCTCTCTCTAGAACGTCCTTCAGTATTCTCTGTAGGGTTGGATTGGTGATCACAAACTCCACCAGTTCCTCTTTGTCATGGAAGCATCTTGCTCCTCCATTAATTTCTAGTGACAGTTTTGCAGGTACATCAATCTGGGCTGGAGGTTATTTTCTTTCAGGGCTTGGAATACTTCACTCTAAGCTCTTCTTGATCTGATGGTCTGTGTCAAGAAGTCAGCCATGATCCTGATGGGCTTACTTGTATAAGTAATGTTTGTTTTCTCTGAAGCCTTTTAATATTCTGTTTTTATATTTAATTTCTGGTATCTTGATTATTATATGTCTGGGTGTAGCTCTGTTTTGGTTGTAGGTGGCTGGAGTTCTGTATGCCTCACATAATCGAATGTCATTTTCTTCTCCCATGCTTGGGAAGTTTTCCTTAATTATTTCTGTGAATAGCCTTTGTAATTCACCTGTATATATTCCTGCTTCTACATTCACATTTCTTATTCTTAAATTGTAGATTCTCTTGTTATCTTCTAGCCTTTGTATTGTTACTGCCTGTTTCCTTGTTATTTTTAAGAGATCTTTCCTTTCATGATCACACATTGCAAACTTGTCTTCAAGTTTTGATAGTCTATCCTTAGTTTCTTTTAAGGTGTTTTGCCAGCTTTCAATGGAGTTTTTAATTTCCTGGTAGTCTGTTTGAATCTGCTTCATGTATTCTATATTTTCTTTATCAAATGTTTCTCTCCTTTTATTGTGTTCCTCCCTTCTTCTATCTTCCTGAGAGATGTTTCCTGAGAACATTTCTTTTATTACTCTACTCATATCTTGCTTTACCTGATTTAATATTTCAGTTTTGAGCTCATCTACAAGGTCCCAAAGATATCTCTTAATGTCCATTGAAGCCATGTCTGATGTTGTGTGTTTGCCGCCCTCAATCTCCCTTGTTTTTCCCTCTCCTGGATCAGGGCTCTCAGGGTTCTCGGGTTGGGGCCTCCTCCTGCCTCTCTCTCCTGTCATGGCCCTGGCTTCCTCCACACAGGTTACAGTGCAGGTCCCAGCCCCCTTCCCTGTTGGCCACATTTCCTCTGAAGCACACTGGTGAGGGTCCTCTGCCCTCTCTTGATTGCTCTTGTCTCTGAGGTTTAAGCAGCGTATGCCTGCCCTTCCCCACCAGGCCAGCCAAACTTCAGGGGCCTTCACCAGTTTAGTGTGTGCTAGGTGCAGGGAATTGATTTGGGACAGCTCACTAGCTCCTGGCCAGGGGTGTGGCCCAGTCCAAGCAAATCCCATGAATCTGCTCTGGGGAGGAAGCAACCAACTGAAGTCACTGTTGTTCCCAGTTCAGGCTCCTCCTGCCCGATTCCAACATGTTGCCCATTTGGTCGCACCCTTCCTGTGGGGGGGGGTCTCATTCCCAGCACTGAACGCAGATTAATGAAGGTCCCTTCACCAGCTCCACTCTCCATTGGGCTCACCAACCCCCGACTGCAGCACTGCTGTGGTTCCTGTGAGTGCTGGTGGGAACAAGTTTGGGTTGCTCTGCCATCTGGCACAGATTCAAGCTGATGCAAATTCATGCTAGCGCAAACTTTTGGGTCGCCATGAAAATGCTGTGTCCTGTAATTTTTAGCTGTTTCAGTTGTAGTTCTGATGTATTTGACAAGCTTTTTTACATTTTATTTTCTTCCTGTGTCAAGAGAATCCATCTCCCTCTGTCTGGGTCTCTCCAGGGTGTTTTATTCTGGCGTATAAGTTTTTTATCCCAGGAGGCTTTGTATTTTGATCCTCACTGGTTGGCCATCTTGACTTCTGAATCTACATATATGTCTTAAATGGCTAAAATATGTTCTGCTTTTCCTCCTAGACACATTCAGATATGTTTATTTTAAAGAGACCAAGAAAAAAATAACAATGAAACAGTTTTAAAACAGGCTGGTAGGACAGTAGCAATAAGTAATACATTGCATCTTGTTATCTTTGTCATAGTTATTGAGAATTAAAGATATTGGCCTGATATGTGGTTCAAACAATATTAGTACCAAGCTTTCTTTTCAATGAACAAAGAAGGATGAGCTATACAACTATCTTAATTTATATATATATATGTATATGTATATATGTATATATATATATATATGTGTGTGTGTGTATTTTTTCATTTTCCCTTCCTTTCCCCCTTTCCAGTTTCTCTTTTCTTTTGAACAATTTCTTCCAAATTCACAATATCTATTGTATATTTTTTATCTTATTTATTTTTTCAGCTTCTCATACCAGTGAGACAATAATATATTTACACATGCAGATCTGATTTATTTGACTTATGAGTATGATCTCAAATTGCATTCATTTACCTATAAAAGTCTCAAGTTTCAGAGGTCAAAAGATAGCTGATTGATAGGTAACACAGTAGAGAGCCTCTCTGAGAGAAACAACTCAGATGCTAGAATTTAGCACCGTGGAGAAGACCATACGAAAGGAGAGGGATTCTCAAGACCCAGGAAGAAACTGAGGAAAAAGAGAAAAAAAGAAAGAAAGAAAGAAAGAAAGAAAGAAAGAAAGAAAGAAGAAAGAAAAGTGGACAGAAGGCTGGAGCTAGTGTGCTATCATCAGAGCTAACCCTGTGCTGTGCTGGGTGGAAGGCTGGAGCTAAACATGCTCCCATCAGACTCAGCCCCATGCTGTGCTAGGCAGAAGGCTAGAGCTAGACATGCTCCCATTGGACCAGGTCCTGCACTGTGCTAGATGGAAGGCTAGAGCTAGATATGCTCCCATTGGACCTGGTCCCACACTGTGTTGGGTGCATCTTGGAGTCAGGTGACTCGTGATCAAGCTGAAGTCACGATCCTGCCAAAATCAGGGGTTGGTGAGCCCAAGACCCTTGGCGAGAGGATGCACCACAACAGGAAGCAGAACCAGCATGGAAAACTGCACTAACCCATAGTGAGTGCTAGGAATTTGGTCCCATGCAGGAGGTGACTGGCTGGGTGACCTACTGGAGTTGGGCAGGACGGACTTGTCCTGGCAACCACAGTGGCATCAGTCAGCTGCTCCTAGCCCAAAGTGAACTAGTGGGATCTGCTTGGGTTGGGTCACACCCCTGGTTGGGACCCAATAGCCAGGGATGAAACTGTCCTGAAACTGTGACATCTGCAGGGCACAAACTAATGTGCTGAAGGTACTCACTGGTTGACTGGCTCAGAGGAGAGGGCCAGTCCACATCACCCTGCATGCACCTCACAGATCAACAGCAAACTGGAGAGGGCAGTAATCCCTGAGTCAGTATGCTTCAGAAAAACCCTAAACAATATGGAAAGAACCTGAGACCTCAACCATGCACCTGTCTGAAAGAAACCAGAAACATGACAAAAGAAAGAAACAAGAAAAAGCCTCCAGCTGCTGGCCAATGGAAAGTAAGTCCAGGAGAGGTAAATACAGAAGAGATTGAGAGCAGCAAACATGTAATATTGGACACAGCCTTAGTGGACATAAAGAAATACTTCCATGACCTCATCGACAAACTTAAAATGGAAACTCCAGATCAAGTGAAGCAAGATATAAGAAGATTAATAAAAGAAATGCTAAGCACCTCTTAAGAAGACACAGATGGAAGAATAGAGGAACCCAGAAAAAGGAGAGAAACCTTTGATGAAGAATATAAACAAAATCTAGAATACATGAAACAGATCCAAAGAGAATAGCAGGAAATTAAAAACTCCATTGAAAACTGGCAAAATTTCTTGACAGAAACTAAAGATAGACTTTCAAAACTTGAAGATAGATTTGCAATGATCATGATCGTGATTGTGATCATGAAAGGAAAGATCTCTTAAAAATAATAAGGAACCAGGAAGTAACAATACAAAGGCTAGAAGACGACAAGAGGATATATAACCTAAGAATAAAAAACATGAGCAAAGAATCAGGGATACATACAAATGAAATAAAAAGGATATTCACAGAAATAATTAAGGAAAACTTCCCAAGCATAGGAAAAGGAAGTGATATTCAGATGTATGAGGCATACAGAAATCCAGCCAGCTACAACCAAAACAGATCTACACCCAGACATATAATAATCAGGACCCCAGAAATCCATCACAACAACAGAATATTAAAAGTGGTCAGAGAAAAGAAACAGATCACCTATAAAGGAAAACCCATCAAAATCACAACAGACTTCTCAACACAAACCATCAAATCAAGAAGAGCAAAGTACTCCAAGCCCTGAAAGAAAGTAACCTCCAACCCAGATTGATGTATCCTGCAAAACTGTCACTAGAAATTATGGAGAAATAAGATGCTTCCACAACAAAGAGGAACTAGAGGAGTTTGTGACCACCTATCCAACCCTACAAAAAATACTGAAGGACATTCTAGAGAGACAGAAAAATCACCAGGATTCCAGGAACAATGGTAGAGAGGCCTCAATGAATGGGACAGACAGTGGAATGAAGGAGAAAAGTAAACAACAATGACAGAAAAAGAGCATAGCAGAGATGAGGCAGAGAAGATTGGCTATAATCTCTAACACAGATGACCTGGATACACTAACAAAAAGAAACACAGGCAGAGTAGATCAAGAGATAGGGTCCATCGAGATGCTCTGAGTAGGGAATACAATCAACCTGAAAGAGGGTTAATGAACCGAAAGTCAAAGGTGAGAAAACAATGCTCTATGTAACAGAGAACCAGAGAGAAATAGGGACAGCTCGTCCAGCAGCTACAGATAGGTTGGAAACTCACGACACTTTTGTGCAGTGGAGAACTACTCAGCTATAAGGAAGGAAAACCTTGAGGCTTTATTAAGTAAAATAATACAGCTCATGATCAAGCTCAGGGGTAAAAAGGTTCAGAACCACTTAGGTAGATAGTGAGTTGCCCCCCAATCTAAAAACTAAAGGAGTTAGTGGAACCCAAAATGTATAAGTACCCTGAGAAAGTGAAAGGGGAGAAATTGTCTAAAAAAGGAAGGCAGATGACATTGTTAATAGTGTATCAGGATTTAAAAGTCACATTATTCTTATTGCTCTGTTTAGTTTAATTGTATTCTGTTCTAGTCTGTCTACTCATACTAAATTTGAAAGCACAGACAGCTATCCCCAAAATAGCAGGATATACTATGGTAACTATTCTTAATTTCCTATTAATTTAAACTGAAGCCCTGTATTACTTACACTGTCTTACTATGACTGATCTTATTTGAATCTGGTTTGTTGGATAGCTGTTTTGTCTTAACTCATTTTATTTGAATCTGATATGCTTGACAATGTCAAGTCTGAGAGTAGAGGCAACTACTCTGAAGATGACAAGATTCAATAGGATACCTGTACCAGTTTGATTATTCTGCTTTGTCTTGACTGATTTTATTCAAATCTGGTATCCTTGATAGTATCAACTCTGAGAGTAGAGGCAACTATTCTGAAGACGACAAGATTCAACAGGATACCGATTCCTTGGGTATCCTTGGGTAGGATTATTAACTGCTTTTGAAGTCATATAATGTCTCCAATATTTTGTTTTTATTAATATTGCTATTACTGCTATGTTCAGTTATACTAGGCCTGATGATATAGACAATTCCATTGAAAATAACAAGAGACATCATAGTAACTACTGTAAATCACCTAGTACTGTGGTTCTATATAACGTTTTCCTTTCATGTGTTTCTAGGAATTTGCTTTGTTATCTTGTTTTGATTTGTTTTTCCCTCTAATACAGAAAAGATACATATACATGTAGAGATTCATGCATGCGTAGAACTTCTAAATAGTTTACGAGAATTGATTATAGTTATTATAAAAAAAGAGAGGAAAAGATAGTACTCTAAAGGATATAACTGCATGTATGTTTAAGTGTGTAAGATTGATAACCATATTGCTAAGTTTTTGTTGGATATGTGAACAGAACTGTTTACAGTCTCACTGTTTAAATGACCACTTTGTATGCTTTACTTATGTAACTTGAACAACTGCTTCTAAGAGAAAAATACGTAATTAGCAACTAGTGATTTCTTACTGTTTTTTCTTTTTTTGAAATTATGTATTATTTCTACCCTTTCTGTCTTTTTTTTCTTTAAAATATCAAGTTTATCCTTATTTATGGATAAATTGTACTCCATTATATTAAAAAAGCACATCTTTTTTATTCATTCCTCAGTTGGTGAGTATTATGTATGGTGGCTATTATGTATTGTGCTGCTATGAACATGGGTGCACATGTATCACTGTGGTATGATGTTTTTAATTTTTCTGGGAAGATAACCAGAAGGAGAATAACTGGGTTGAATGGAACCTGTAATCCTGGATTTTTGAGAATTTCCATACTGATTTCCACAATTGTACCAGTTGCACCATTTACACCAGTCTGTACTCCCACCAACAGTGGAGAAAGATTCCTTTTCCCTCCCGAGCACCTCTAGTATTTGTAATTGGTTGGTTTCTTGATGATACTCATCATTTTTTCTGGAGTGAGATGGAATCTCAATGTTGTTGTAATTTGCATTTCTTGAATGACCAATGCTGTTGAACATTTTTCCATGTATTTATTTGCCATTTGTATTCCTTTGTCTGAGAAGTATGTATTCATTTCAGATGCCCAGTTTTGGATTTTGCCTTTGAATTTTGAGGAACTGATTTTTTCAATTCTTTGTATATTCTAGATACACTTCCTTTGTCTGAGGGAAAACTGACTATAATTTTTTGCATTCTGTGAACTGTCTTTTCATTCTGTTGGTAATTTCTTTTGTTAGAATCCTAATTGTTAATTCTTTTTAGTATTTTCCCTGTGGTCTGCATTTTGTTTATAAAGTCTCTGACTATGCTTAGGTCTTCAAGATTTTTATATACTTTCTCTTCCAGTAGATTTAGTGTTTCTGTTTTAAAATTTAGATCTGTGATCCATTTTGACTCCAGTTTACTGCATGGCAATAGGCTTGGGTATAATTTCAGTCTTTGGCATGCAGAAAGTCAGTTTTTCCAGCACCATTTATTAAAGAGGCTATCTTTCCACTGGTGAACTTGTTTTGTTCCTTTGTCAAAGATAAGGTGGCCAAGTGTCTTTGGAATTGCATTTGCATCTTCTATTCTGTTTCACATCTTCAGAGTGGTTTTTGTTGTTTGATTATTTGTTTGTTTGCTTGTTTTTGTTTTTTTACCAGTAGCATGAAGTTTCTATCACAGTAGCTTTGTAGTATAATTTCAAGTCAGGGATTGTGATGCCCCTTGATTTGCCTTTGTTGGCCAGAATTGATTTTGGTAATTGAACTAAGTCTCTTTGGGTTCCAAACAAATTTTAGTAATGTTTTATCTAGTTCTATGAGGCATACTAATGATATTTTGATTGAAATTGTATTAAATCTGTATAATGGTTTCGGGAGTAAGGCCATTTTCACCACATTGGTTCTTCCTATTCCTAAGCAAGGGATATATTTCATTCTCTGATATACTCTTCAGTCTACTTTTTCAGAGTATTATAGTTTTCAATGTTTAGATTTTTACTTACCTTGTTAGATTGATTCCTAAGTATTTCATTTTTTGGATGCTATTGTAAAGCATTTGGTTTCCCTGATTTCTCTGTGACTGTGCTGCTTGTGTGCAAGAATGCTATTGGTTTTTTAAGTGTTGACTTTTTTCCAGCCACACAGCTGACTTAAGTTTATAAGTCTTTGGTGGATTTTTTGGGTTCTTCTATGTAGAATATCATGTCATCTGCAAATAATCATAATTTAACTTCCTCTTTTCTTATCCTTATTCCTTATATTTCTTTCTTTTGTCAATTGCTCTGGCTATTGTTTCTATTACTATATTGCATAGGAGTGGTGATAGTGGATATCCTTGTCTTGTTCTTGCTTTAGGGTAAAAGCTTTCAGTTTTTGATTATTTAGAATGATGTTAGCTGTTGGTGTGTCATAGATGACTTGTATTAGATTGAGGTAAAGACTATCTATTCCAATTTTCTGTAAGTTTTTACCATGAATGGGTGTTGGACTTTGTCAGATGCTTTTTCTGCATCTATTGACATAATCACATGATTCTTATCTTTAGTTATGTTATTATTGTTTTTTACATGTATTGATTTGCATATGTTGAACCAGCCCTGCTTCCCTGGAATGATACTTGGCCATGATGTATAATCTTCCTGATGCTTTGCTGCATTCTGTTTGATAGTATCTTATTGAGGATTTTTTTCATCTATATTCATTAGAGATATTGGCCTGTAGTGTTCTTTGTTGGTTGAATTCTTTTCTGGTTTTGGAATCAGGGTAAAACTTTCTCCCAGGAATGATTTTAAGTATTATTTCCCTTTCAATTTCCTTAAAGAGTTTCAGCATTAGGGGCATTATTTCCTCTTTAAATTTCTTGTAGAATTCAACAGTGAATCCATCAGGGCCTGGGCTTTTCTTTTTTGGTAAAATTTTAATTTCATTGGCTGATACCAAGTTATATAGAATTTTTCTATCTTCTTGATTTAGTTTTGGCAATTCAATTGTGTCTAGGAATCTGTCCATTTATTCTGTGCTTTCTATTTTATTAGAGTTTCTCATAATACATATTGATGATCTTCTTAACTTTTGTAGGATCCATTGTGGCTTTCTGCTTTTCTTTCCTGATTGCTTGAATTTGTGTTTGTTTCTTTCTTCTTTTTGATGAGGTTAGCTAATGTTTTATCAACTTTATTTTTTCTTTCAAAAAACCAACTTTTCAATTCAATGATTTTTCACATTGTTTTCTTAGTCTCAGTTGCATTAATTTTTGTTCTTGCCTTTATTTCTTCCCCTGTAAGAGCTTTAGGTTTGATTTGTTTATTTTTCTAAAAATTTAAGGTCTAACATCTTGTTCTTTATTTGAGCTTGTTCTGTTTTCTTAATATAAGAGTTCACTATTATAAATTTCCTTTGTAAGACTGCTTTCATTGTGTCTCACATGCTCCAGTATGTTGTATCAGCCTTATCATTTAATTGTATAAACTCTTTAATTTTATCTTTAATTTCCTCTGTGACCCATTGGTTGTTCAAAAAACCATGGCTTAATTGCTATGTGTTTATGTAGTTTTTGTGGTTTCCTTTGTCTTTGATTTTCTGTTTCATTGTGCTGTGGTCAGATAGTATGCATGAGATGGTTTCAATTCCTCTACATTTTCTTAAACATTTTGTAGGCTAATACATGGTCTGGTTTGGAGAACTTTCCACATGCAGTTGAGAAGTGTGTGTGTTCTGATTTTTTCAAGTGACACACTCTGTAGAATCTACCAGGTCCATTTGATCATATTCTTGTTTTAATTCTGATATTTCTTTGTTGATTTTTTTTGTCTGGTTGATCTATTAATTATGTCTGTTAATGTTTGTTTTATATAATTCAGTACCCTGGGGTTTGGTGCATACATATTTCTTTTTTTATTTTAAATTGAATAAAACAGAGAAATATAATGAAACAAAACAAAACAGTGATATGACAGTAAGAAATCCACAACTGTCACTACACTGCATAGTGTTATCCTCTAAGTAGTTGCTCAGACTACTGGCCCTAGGTTTGCACAGTCAGGCCAACAACACAAATGTCAAGTTGCTTCCCTACTTCAGTTATCATTTCAGCCTGTGTCATGTTCAGTTGCTTACAGGTGGTGTGGGAGCTGCATGGGTACCCTTGTGGGTGTCCCCAGTTGACAGGGCCTCCGCTGCAGTGACCTTCTTTGTCTCTTTTGGTCAGCTTTGGCTTAAAGGTGACATTGTCTGCAAATAGAATAGCTATGTCTGATTTTGGGAGTGGGTTTCCTGTGGCATGGAGAATTATTTTCTATTTTTTGACTTTAAGTCTAAGAATTTAGTTAAATGTTTCTTGAGTGCACCATATTAATGGATATTGTTTCTTGATTCATTCTTCCGGTCTGTTTCTTTTGACTGGTGAGTTGAAACCTTTTACATTGATGATTATAACTGATATGTACTGACATCTTTTTCATATTATTTTCTTATTGTTATTTCCCAGAGAAGAGACAATGTTTATTCACATGGAAATATCATAAAATCAAGCAAGATAGTAAGTGAAAGAGAATTAGAAGATAAGTAGATAAAAACATAAAGGAAGGCAATAAATCAAAGTCATTAAAGAAAGATAAAGAAAAAAGAGAGAAGATACTAAAAACAGAAAATAGAAATAAACCTAAGAAACAAAACAAGACCAAATTAAACTAAAAGGGACCTCAAATTTTCAAAGGAAAATCCATCAAACAAGCCTGGAAAAAAATAGAGGAAACATTCCTCTGGTGCTTGCAGTTCTGTGGTAAGTCCCAGTGTGATCTCAGAAATGTGCTGTGTACTCTTGCCAGTTTTGTAGTGGGATTTGTGCTGAGTATAGAGCTAATCTGGGGTGTGGGGGCTGCAGTGTGCATTTGATTGCTGGGGTTCTCATCTCTTTGATGTATATATATATTTTTTTTGAAAGAATGAGGGTCTTACTTGCCCCTTTTACACTGCCTGTCCAAGTGCCAAAGCTCGTTGCTAGTTTATCTGACATACCAGGTGCTGGTGTTTGTGTTCACGCCTCCATCTTGTAGGGTCCCTACCTGGGATGGTCAGGCTGTGTGTGTCCTGCAGCCACTGCTGCTGCCACTACAAATGCCTTTCTGAGTCACTGGGGGTTTTAGCAAAATATCTTAAGGGTTTTTTTGGAATCTATTCAAGAACTATGAGTTTTGTAGGGTTCAGATCCTGTTTCTGGTTGCTGTTTCTTGGTGGTGCTGAATGGACTTGCTGCAAGCCCAGTTGCTCTACTAGCTCCAATAATTCAGGTTTTTAAGCTCATTTTACCATGTTTATAAGTCTGCATTTCAACGGGGTCTATGTATATGAAACCATAATGTAAGAGGGTGTTATAAATAGATGCTTTGAAGTAAGATGCTCCTTTGAGCTCAAGACCGTCCTTTCTAACTAAACTACAGCATCCATTTCTACACATTTCTCCAACTCTCAGGCTGTACATTTGCCACATTCATTCTGTTGTTTACATGTTTATTTTTGGAATGCAACATTTAGAAAACTGAAATCAGATTCAAGAAATAAGAAGTGAGAATTTCATCATGAAGTAAATACTGAAATTAAGTGGCATTTATTTTTCACACATCTTTTATCGAATTTTATATTTTTGGGCATCACCTTTTATGGAACTTGAGATGATCACGATATAAAGAATGAACCTACTGTCAACTGAAATTCACAGACTAAATTGTGGCAAAGTTTGAAAATCAGATTGTAAAATAGACTTTTTCCCTTTGATCCTCAGACAGACGAAGAGCTAATGACAGAGGTACTGAACAGTTCTTAATCCAAAGAAAAACTGCAATATCCTAAAATATCACTACTATAAGACTTTAAGATACTTTGTGAAGTCATGATGTATTTAACAATTTCATTTTGAGAACATAATGTGGTTTTAAAAGGGTGCTATGCATAGGAGAGTTGTATTATGTTAGAATTATGAGTTTGCTATTGTCTTTATTTGGAAATTAGATATAGTTTAAGAAGCTATAGTTGGGTGTGAAGCTGATCAGGTGTGGACCGTGACTTTTATGTTGATTTGTCAACTTTATGAGATTAAGAAAAGCCTAATAGATTAGTAATGTGTGTCCTGTGTGTGTCTGGGTAGGTCATAGAGGCGTGGATTTCAGTACTGTATGTGTATAGCTCCTCACCTCTCCATCATCCCCTCTCCTGTCTCTGCTCTGCTTCCCCATCACAATGAACTGAACATCTATGCCTTTCTGCCACAAGCCAACCATGGACTGAATCTCCTGAAACTCTGAGCTAAATTGAACCATTCTTCCTTTACATTGTGGTATCAGTCACTGTGTGTCAGGGATAGGAAAACTGAGAAATATACTGAAAGAGTGTTTTCACTGGACATTCATCATAGCGGGGCATGTGCAAAACCCCTCTGTTCAGTGAACAATTCCTCCATCTGAGAGTTGAGACACAGCCATGAAGGAAGCCATTGGGAATGAACCCTGTCTCCTTTCCCCTCTTATACTTTACAATCTTACTTCTTTTCTGAGTTCTTAACTTCAGGAAATAAATATGCTTGTCTTTCCCATATTCCTCTTTTAAAGTTAAAGATCCTTTAAGTACCAGAGTGTTCCTAATTCCTTTCATTCTCATGAACACTAAAAATGTAACAAAAATTTTCAAAAATAGCATAACATCTGCTTTCTCCACTGCCCTCCATCTCATCCCACATAATTCTTTCACCCATGATAAGTAAGTAGCATGCCACATACTAAATAATGGCAAAAAATGAGAGTTCTGGAGCTAAATAATGTGGTTGTATCCCTGGATCTTCCACCTTCTATCTCTGTGACACTAATATCTTTAATTTTTAGGTGCCCTAATATTTTAATTTGTAAAATGAACATAATAATTTCACCTAACTGATAAGATTGTTATGAAATTTAAATAGAAGATTTAGTATACAGAATTCAGAAATGATAATACTCTTTACTTAATAAGTACTGGGTATTGTCAGTTTGTTAGCCTATAATTTTTCAAAACCATCTGAATCTTGTACTAGCAAACATGAATGCTTTGAGTAGCTATGTTTCAATACAGACCTAGCCCCACAATATACCTATTGTGATTAATGATTCTATTTCATGCTTCAGAGGTGGACCACTTTGGAAATAAGTTTAGATTTGTATAATCCTGTAGTTCTCTGTTTCGAAGTTACTTCTCTCTCACTCTCTCTCTCTCTCCCCTCCCTATCTTGCCAGCAGTAAAGTACAGTACATAGTACATATCCTTGCTTCTATAGTAACTTGAAAAATGATGTTCATGTCCACTCTGCATGCAGAGACTTGAGGGGGAGGAGGACTTCTAACAGAGTGCTCTGCTCATGAATTAGACCAGATCCAAAGAGGTTATATCACTTCAACTATAGTCCCGTGATTATTGCGCTAAGTCTTAATATTGAAAATCACTTATACAATGTTTAAGATGTCTTATCTCCACATTTTGCTAAACCCTTTTAGTAGATGAGCTTCAATTTTGTCTCTAAAGTTTCAACTTCTTTTTTACTGTTTTTTAAAGGTTTAAGGCTTCCTTTTAATATTTATTAGTGCACATCTGCCGTAGGTAATAATTGTATTTGTTTTGGAGATTCGGTACATGTACATAACACATCTTAATTCTTTTTTGTCCTCTTGCTCTCATTTTTCCACCCCACTCCCCTCATTTCTTGGGCCTCTTCCCTTAACAAAAGCTCTATGTCTCCATTTTCTATTCCCAGTCCTTTTTTACTCATTAAGTTGTTTAAACTTTGTAGTTCTCATGTAGAAAAATCATGCAGTATTTAAGCTTATGTGTTTGACTTATTTTGCTTTACATTATTGTGTTTTCTTACAGATGACTCAAAATTATCCTTCTGTATGTCTGAATAGTAGTACTCCACTGTGTATCAATGCCATATTTTTAAATCCATCTATCTATTGACTGATCAAGAAGTTGTTTTCAATATTTAGTATTATGAGTTGCAGTGCTGTAAACACAGATTTGCATGCATCAATATAATATGATGTCTTTAAGTCTTTCAGGTAGATACTAAGAATGAAAATAGCTTAGCTAAATGGAGTTTCTATTTTTAGATTTTGAGGAAACCCCATGTTGATTACCAGTACTAGTTTACATTTCCACCACAATGTAAAAAGGTTTCTTCCCTTCCCCTTAGTCTTGCCAGCATTTGTTATTATTTGATTTCTTGATGATACTCATTGTTTCTATTGTAACATGAAATCTCAGTGTTTTAATTTATATTTTGTTAATTGCAAGAGATACAAAATTTTTTTATGAATTTATTGACCACCTGTATTTCCTCTGATAAATGTCTATTCATTTCAGTTGCCCATTTTTTGATTGGAACCTTTATTTTTGGAGAAGTTTAATTTTCTGGTTTGTTTGTTTGTTTTGATACAGGGTTTCACTATACAGTTCAGGCTGGCCTTGAACTCACTATGTAGCCCAGGATACCCTTGAACTTGTGGCAACTCTATTGCCTCAGCCTCCCAAGTGCATATAGTGCTTATAGGTATTATATGCGTGCACCGACACACACAGTTTCCTGAGTTCTTTATATATTCTAGGTGTTAATATTATCCAAGGAATAGCTGGAAAATTTTTTTCCCATTCTCTAGTTTGTCTCTTCACTTTGTAGTTTACTTCCTTTGCTGTGCAGAAGACTTTTAATTTGATCTGATCCCATGTCTTGATTCTCACTGTTGTTTCTTATGAAAATGGGGTTCTGTTTCAAAAGTCCTTGCCTATGCCTATGACTTCAACAGTTTTACCTTTGTATGTTCCAGCACATTAAGTGCTTCTGTTTTAATATTTAAGTCTTTGATCAATTTTCATTTTAGTTTAGTATGTTGTGAGAGATAAAGGACCAAGTTCCATCTTCTGCATGTGGATAACCTGCTTTCCCTGTGCATTTGCTAAACAAGCTCTCTTCCCTTCAGAGTATATTTTGGTTCCTTGTCAAAGATCTAATGGCTGAACGTGGCTGGAGTTGTTTCCAGAGCCTCTATTCTGTTCCATTGATTCACATGTCTGTTTTTGTGCTATCACTGTGCTGTTTTTATCATGTAACTTTGTAATGTAATTTGATCCAGGATTGTGATGTCGCTTTCTTTGTTCTTGTTACCCAAGATTACTTTTGCTATTTGGGGTCTCTCTTGGCTCCATATGAATTTTAGGATTGTTTTCTCTAGTTCTGTGAGGCATGCTGTTCCTGAACCAAGAAAATGCAAAAATCTTGAGTAATCCAATAACAGGCAACGCAATTGAGACAGAAAAAAATGAACAAACAAAAATCTCTACAAATTGAGAAATGCTCAGCTACCTGTAACATATCTATGTACATATATTGTGTATATGTTATATTTATATAATGTGTTTCTTCTGGATTCTCTAAGTTATTAGAGTACAGGTTTTCAAGGTAATTACTACTAATCTGGATTTCTGACAATGTCCGTTTTTACTTAACTTTTTCATTTCTATCTGTATCTTTTTGTAAGATTGGCTAAAGGTTTGTCTATTTTGTTTCTTCTTTTGAAACACAAAGGTATAAGAGTTTTTAATTAAACAAAAACAGAGAATGAAGAGTTTTACTATTAAAGATGAGTGAAAAGATACAGAAAGAAAGAATCCCTATGAAAGCTATGTTTTAGTCACTTTTCCCATTGCTTGGACAAAATACCCAATATCTACATCTAAAGGTAGGAGAGGTATAGTTTGATTCATGGTTTTTTGAAGATTCATTCCCTAGTTGGCTGGTTCCAAAGCAGCAAGCATAAGTTTGACAGATCAGGCAAAGGTAGCCCAAAAGCAAAGAAAGAGATAAAGAGTCAGAGGAAAATACTCCCCACCAAGTCACACCCTCAGGGATGCCCTCTTCCAATCAGGCCCCACCTGCTAACATCACGTCAGACACTGAACTCACTAGTGGATGAATTCACAGAGTACAGTACGCCCATGATCTTACTGCCTTCCAAGAGTCAAGCTTCTGAGTGTATGAAAGTTTGGGGGGTTATTCCACATCCAAACCACAGCACCGTGACTCCTAAACTTTTCTGAGGTCACCTGGAGAATCTTTACAAAGTACTGTCATGGTCAGACATTGTAACTCAGCATGAAGGTGCCACTCAAGGAATTGGGAGTTTTTGAGGTGATCCTAGTGTGTGGGCAGCCCAGGAACTACCACGTCAAAGTATGTTTCTCCAAGAAGCTCCTTTACGTTCTGTGATGGAATTTACAAGCAGTAATTACCTAAAGTGGGGTGAGTGGTCCCACCCCCAAAAGATATATGCACTCAGGACTTTGATTTGTGACTTTCAAGATTAAGTAATCTTGTTTTAGGATGAATCTCTGACCTCTCTAATGAATAAAAACATCAAGGTAACTTCATGGAAAACTTTAATCACCTGATCCAGGAAGTCTGTTTCTCCAAAAAATAATTTTACTATGTGAAATATATGAAACTCTTGTTGAATTTTAATCCCATGAGATTCACTTCATACATTGTAAAATCCACAATATTGTTTTGGAGTTATAGAACATCAGATTCCATGTGGCTGAATCAGAAACCAAAAAGGATCTTTCGCCAACATCAAACTCTAAATTCTGATTTATAAATCTTATTTATAAAAAGTGATGTGAAATGCCCAGGTAGCATTTGGAATTACCCACTTCCTCAGGTTAGAGAACAGACCACCCAGTCTGATTCTTCCTCCTTTCCAATCAATTCTCCCTTTAACTATTTGAAATCTGAGTCTAATGAATCAGGTTTCCTACCGTGCACTCCCAGCAGACACTCCCCGTGTTGCAGCATCTCCCAATTCCCAGTAGGTTGAAAGACTCAGATTCTGCTGCTTTTTTCACTTGAAAATCTTTTCAATCAATACAGAACTTTCCAGGCCACAGCCAGCTGTAAATGTGCAATTAATTGAGCAGCAACCAGCGTATTTCTTTTTTGCATTTTGTAAAAGTCCCTTTCTAGCATCATCTGTTTCTCCTAACTACTACCTCTTTGCCTGGATCTCAGCTACATGGTCAGGTAACTCAAGATTGTGGTTTCTACAGATCTGACTCTTTAAATGTGATCTATTAACCAGACTCATTGCCACCTAATTGGATTTTTCAATAATAACCACTTCCAGAACTTGTTAGTAGACACTTTTACATGTAGGTACCCCAGTTCCACCCTTTCCCAGATCTTGCATATTCCTCTATTCTGTTTCCCCAGACTGCAAAGAATTATTCAAGCAAAAAAGATATTCTTTGACTGCCACTTGTTAGCTTATTCCTATATTTGCATATGGCTCCTGAGATTGTTTCCAGTTTGTATTGAAAGGCAAAGCCTATTCAACAAGATTTTCCATGGACAAAACTAAAGTGCAATGCTGTGTACAAAAGTAACAAATGATTTATAAGGCTATTTCTAAGTTCTAGAGCATTATCATGATACTAGAGAGTTACAACTGGGTAACTCTTCCATACAATGCATTTCATGTGGAATAGAATCTTTAGTGTATCAGCATGGATCTTCAATTTCAGGCAAATGTCTCAGGCAAAACCAGGTCTAGCTAATTCATGATTACAAGAAAGTTACAAAAGAAAAATATCACGGGACTATTGTTTGAATTTTCCTCTTGTACTAGATAGCATTTTATGTAAGCCTGATTCGCTTGTCATTTGCAACATGTGTGTGGCTATTGTCACCAGATAGTGAATTTTAAAATGCATTCAAACCCATTGCTCTGGTGGGAGACCTTCAACATACATTTAAGTCAGAAAGAGTCAGTAGGATTCTGGATAGTCTGGTCCAAAGACTTATCACCTTAGACGAACATAAACCTGGAGGGACCCGACAGCTGTGAAGTGTTACCTTTGAGTAATGCTTCTGTTTGATAATTTATTTTCATGGTATTTGAACATTCTTTGTTATCTTGATTTTACTCATTACCCTCAGCCTCTTTTGGTAATAGCCTTTTTATTTTAATTTTTTTGGCTTACACCTTTTCAATAGTAGATCTTTTGAAAAAATACACATATATTTGTAATGCCATATTTGTAATACCATATTTTTATTCAAGTAACCAGGCAAAAAATGATGCAATATCTTAGAAAAATATTATTCTGCAGATGAATGAAGTAAAAAAAGAGTAGATTGATGAATTTCTAGCTGTAAATATGTGGCAATGAGAATATTTCTGAAAAGCATAAATAGACATTGCTAAACCTTCTCTACTAAGAATTTTCAGTTAGATAATAGAAGCATATTAATTAAGCTTGCTTACTTCATATAAAATCAGTATTGATTGCTGACAGGTCAAATATACAGTTACAAAGAATAAGTCCTTGCTTAATTATGAGGACAAAAGAAAGAAATGTCATATGAATAATTTTAGAATACATACTTTTAAATAAGTGACAGACTCAAGAAGAAATTTTGACGAGAAGTGCCAAATACTGAGATCAAAGTAATAATGAACTTTTAGTGAAATTGTTGGCACCTAGATAAAGTAGTGTGGAGGGAGACATTTACAGTAAATATACTAGAAATAAAGAGGTTTTATGTAGGTTTATGTAACTAAACATTTGACATAAAAAGTTAGAAAAAGTCAGTATACTAAATTCAAAGGAAGAAAGGAAATAATACAGTCCAGAGCAGAAGTTAATGTAATAAGAATAAGGAGATAACACAATAATAATATTATATTATTATTGAGAAACAGTAAACAGTAAACAGAAAACAGTAAACAAAGCAAAAAAATAAAAAGGAAGCTTCCTGGAAAAATAAAGCATTGAAAGGAATATGGTGCTCTATCTAGAACACTTATCTGTTGACATAGTCCAGGTGCAAGTGTGAACTGGCACTCACCTTTCAGAATTCAACATGGTGTATGGGCTGTATTTTAGACACATGTAAACCCATAACCCACACATATAAACACACATAAAGTCCAAGAAGTTCAGTCCTATATACCTGAGACTGCGCTGTTGGAAACAGATGCAGAAATTGTCACCGAAGATGCAGAAATTGTCACTCCCTGTAACAACAGCAAAAATTAGACTTCTAAAAAGAATGTAAGGCAGTGAAAATAAAAAATGAGAAAAGAAGGATAAAATGGAAATTATACATAAGGAGGGGAAGAGGGGCTCATGGGAGGGAAAGGGAATGGGAGAAAAAAAGGCAAATCAAGGTATATTATATACAAGTACCAATTTCCCGTGAAGAATGTGATTGTTGTCCATATCTAAATTGTACCAATAAACTTAATTACATTTTTTAAAAAGATGTAACCAATACAAATGACATGGAAAGTAAACTGGATAAATCGTGGTATGTTCAATGGAGAAGTTCTACAGATTGCACAAGATTAATGAATTAGAGCTACGTGCAGTATCATTAGCAAATCTTTAAGAACACAATATTGAACTAAAAATATGAGCAACTGAAAGAACAACAAATACTGTATTGTGAAAAGTTAAAGACGTGTAAAGCTAAACTCTACACTACTATGGATAATTTTATAGTAAAAGTATAAAGCAAACTAGGAAACACAAACAAGACTTAAAGAGAGTTGCATTTTTCAGAAGGAATGAACAGAAAAGGAAAAGGATGGAATTAGAAAGTAGCACATAACAGCATCAAAGGAAAGAACATTTTTTTCTGACAGTAGTTATAAGTTCAAAGACATTGAGCCAATAGATAAGTATGTCTTATGCCTATAGATGTTTCGTAAATATTAGTTTGTTTCTGCTCAGTACTTGATATTTGGTAATTCAGCATTGCATTTGGGAAACAAGATCTAAGGAGAAAAGATCCCTGGCTAGAAAAACTAGAACAGGCTACAAGTAGCCTGTACTCCTGACTCCAAAACCAATGAGTTTTAAAATGCTTTTACACTATGCTTTGTAGGATAGAAATATCCCCAACAAAACTGGCAGTCTCTCGATGTCATTCCGTTTATTCAGTTCTCGTCAAGTCTTCCTCGGGTTCTGAATCCAAGTTTCTTCTTTGACTATGGAGTCAATTCTGAACCAGCCACCCCACAGGACACCCAGCTTCCTGTACTGCAGCATGTCATTGCTGTCAGCATAGAAACAAACCCACTAGCTGAGCCCTCAAAGCTCGGCATGATCTGGCCTCTGGTTGTTTCTTGTTCTGCTATACTTTCCTTTCTAGGTGCTCTGTGCAAAGGCCACACTGGCCTTTGATTCCTGACAAATAACTTTGCTCCTTCTCACTGCAGCCCCTGTGTGACTCCCTCTGCTGAGACACCCGTTGCTCTTCACACTACCTGCTTGTTAGTGTTAGTTTCAACTTCTCAGCAACTTACCTTTTTACTTTACCTCATTAAAAGTGGAGATTTTTAAAGGGAGAAGAGAAACAATTCATGTAGACTAGCAGACGAAAGGGGGAAAAATCGAGTAATATAAATCTTAATCTATTGAGGAAAGGATGTTAAGTATGACAGAGAGCAGATACCAAGTGGAAAGCAGTTAAAACAGTGTAGGTTAAGATGAACTTGGAGAATCAGGCAAAATAACAAAGAAATTAGCAGAAATTTTTGGATTGTCACATTCTTTGTCCATCCTGGTATTGGTTGCACATCATTATTTTCTAAATAAACTCTCCCACAATTCAGCCTACCCATTTCAGTAGTGTTCACCAATTGGAATTTTCTGATCCCTCTTTCTTTTGTTTATGATGTAACTTGAACATAGAACATTCCTCTTCATCACCCATATTATGCATCTTGTTCAAAATGGACCTAAAGAACTCTTGTTTGATCATTCCCTACCTGAAAATACTGTGAATTATGTAATCCATACGACTCTGTTCAAGGTATAATTACTTGCAACTATGTACCCAGTTGCCTAGATAGAATTCTTCAATTTCAACTATTTAAGCAAATCAAATGATTTTTAAGGAAGTTTAAAAACAAATATAAATTGTGAGAAGCTCTCTTAAAAGACCATGTATGCATGAGTCAGTGCCATTTGAGCTCCTGCATGGGTGTCTGGACGTCTTCTGGTCTCCTCAGAAGACACGTAGGAGTCACAAACTCTCCCCTACTTTCTGAAGTCTTTTCATACGTAAACCAAAATTATATGCTGTTTTCATGGTTTGACAATTTGACTACCTAGACCACTAAAAACAGCTTTGGATTAACAGACTCTTATGAAAAGGTTCCAACATTAGGAATCACTAAGTAATGAGGTCCACAGTGCCAGTGTTATTCTGGAGATGTAAGTGTGAAGCCACATTTGTTATGTTTAGATTGATTTTGAGTTGCATAATTTTGAATGGAAGTAATACGACCTCCACAATGTGACTGTGCCTATAAAACAAATAGGGTTGGAAGAACACTGAATTTTAAAGGAAACAATAAAATCTACGGTCTATCATTGAATTCAAATCAGAACTCTATGGCCCTAATATGTCTAGAACTGATAGTTTAAGATGAAAATCCAAATTTTTTTCATACTCAAAGTTTAGAACCTGAATATCATGTTCCTAGATAAAATCTTTTCTAATTTAGGTACCCCAACTCCCATCTTTCAAAGCTCTAGGCTTTTATTTAATGAGTTTCCAGTTCTACAAAAATTGTCCCAAACCATAGTGGAAAACATCTGAAAAGTCAGTGGGCAAGATCTGTCCCATTACACTTGAGATTCATTCTGAGTAGACAACCTACTGCTGCATTTCTCAGCCAGCTTTTAATTATTGTCCCTCTAAACTGCATTTTCAACATTTTTCCTAATCATTTATTCATCAAATTTTAATATCACAATTTTAAACCATGTTTGTTGACTACTTATATTGTAATGTATTGTCATAGATTTTAATTAAGAGCTTCTCTCCTCTCTCTCTCTCTCTCTCTCTCTCTCTCTCTCTCTCTCTCTCTCTCTCTCTCTCATTCTTTCCCTGAGCCATTGAACTCCACAGTTAACTTGAGGCTAGTTGACTGACTGCTGACAAGCTCAGTTTCGAACTTCTGCACTGAGATTCTATTGTTTGGTGTTCACACAGGAACTTGCCACCTGTGGAGAGGAGGCAGGCGCAGGTGATGGCACTGAAGGGGACCGGGTAGGGAAGACCCCGGGCTTGGTCTCAACAGCTCATAGTGCTAGCCCTATCTGTGATGCAGGTCATGCAAAAACAGACAGAAAAACCAGGTTTTGTTTGTGGCTCACACTGTACCAACTACTAACCTGATTTTTTTTTTTTTTTGGTCAGGTTACTGGGGATCAGACCCAGAGGTTTGTGCCTGCTAAGTGAGCCTTATATCCCTGAGCTGCATCCTTAGATCTCTCACATAAATGATTAACTTTTAAAGCAATAAATTTATTAGACTAAAATTTCACTTATGTAGAATTGCTCCATTATCTAATATATTGTGTCAGTGAAGTATTATTATGCTATGTTGTATGTTTACTTCCAATTTGCTACGATTCCTTTTCTGTCTACTGTTAGAAGTGTTTCTTAAGAGTAGCACTTCTCAAACAAGAGGTTGAAAAGATAGAAGGCAAAACTTATGTAGGCGGATCATTAAGGAGCAATAGTATTTTATTCTTGTTTCCTGAATTTATTTTTATTCTGGTGGAGGATTAGCACTTTATACTGGTTGGTGGTAGAACACACCAATTCTGCAAGGTGTAATTTCCCAGATGGTGATATGATGGTCCACCGTGCTCCATTCTAGCATTGTGCTGGCCCAGCAGTTTCTGAAAAATGTAATAAGTAGTAAGACCACTGAAATTCAGGAGCATTAGCTCAATTGTTATAATTCCTTTGTGGCAAATAAGACCCTCAAGAGGAAATAGTGTTATATGAAAGCAGTGAATATAGCATTTTGAAAGTCTGTAAGTGAAAGTGCTAGCATTAGAATGACATAGCCAGGAAAGTAAAATCCATTTCTAGAACGTGTGTTCATTGATGTGAAGATAAACAGAAGTTTCCTCTTCCAGGATGTAGAGAGTTCCAAGTAATCTACTGGGTTTTTTTTCAATATTTACTTATTTATTTTTTGATTTTTTGAGTCAGGGCCTCACTGTACAGTTTGGTCTACCCTTGAATTCATTATGTAGCCCAGCTTGGGCTCGAATTCACATCAATCCTGCCTCAGCCTCCTGAGTGCTGAGATTATAGGTGTGAGCCATTACACCTGGGTCATGTCATCTACAGATTTCAATTAGGGGTCTGCATTCCATTAGAGTATGATGAACCACTGGGGATGCAACACTATCTTCTGGTGTTGGTAGCTGGGGCACATTATAACGTGGCAGCTATACCACACCACGGACAAGGGAGTCCACGACGTAAAGTCCCTGTATAAACTCTGTTCCTCCCTTCATGGCTACTTGGTACATGGTGCATTTAGCAGGCAGCATGTAACTGAGTAAAATAATGACTGGCATCTACCAGGTAAGTCATTAAATCTCCCTATTAAGAGCTTCACAAAATTGTAAAATACCTAATGATGCTCCGTGTACCAAACATCATGTTTATTTAATAAACAAAATGCATTCTAGACATACAGTGAGATCTAAAATTCATAGAAATAAAATGACAGTGTCTTTTACAGAACTTAAAAATCAATAAATAAAATTAAAGTAAAAAAGAGGGATTTGGTGACCCAGAAAACAAGCTCGATTTTATTTATATCAATATAGACATAGAGGCATATATTTGTGTAATTGTACAAAATATTTTTTGTTAAGTGCATGACACAACACAGACTCTAAAACTGATCACGTAGTAGATTGAGTCATATAAAAGAATATTTTATAGATAAAAATAAAAAGCCCAGTACTTTTATATTGTCTAATGTAATTTGTACAATCTTTTTAAAGATACGTAATAGTCTTTATAGACAGCTAACTACCGAACAATCATAAAAAGGGTTTTAAAGATCGATAATCAAAACAAATCCTTGAATTTAGTTAAAAATTTGTGAGATGAAAGCATTTAACATTAATATTTATGCTATCCACATAAACAAAACTCAAAGAAGTACTTTTATTTTTGTTTTTGCCTTTTTGGTAACGGAAATCAAATTCAGGATCTTGCACTTTCCAAGCAGACAATTGTGCCACTGAGATATATCCCTGGCTCAAAGAAATATTCTTTCAGTGATGGTGATTGAATCCAGGGCTTTGTACATGATAGTCAACCATTGTAACACTCTACTAATAACCTACATCCCCACTCTTTTTTATGAGACCAGGGTCTAACTGAGTTGTCCAGACTTCCCTTCAACCTCGTTCCTTCTGCCTCAGTCTTGTGAGTAGCTGGGATTACAGGTGTGTGCTAATGTGCCAGGTGAAAATTGATATTCTTAAAGTTGTATAACAGAAAGCTTTAAAATAAGCATTTGAAATGTTCAAATTAAGACACCAAAGAAAGACAAAATCTAAAAGAAAGAAACAGAATATAATTATTCAAGATAAAATCTTAAATGAATTTTTTTTTAAAAAAAAGCATAATGAGGAAAGATACAAGAAAATGTTGTCATTTATATTTATAAATCTGGCACCCTATGATGGAGCCACTTGCTGTGGACAAAGTCACACATTTGCCACCAGCCAGCTCCATGACTGTAGGTTCTGCACCTTGGCCCAGCCACCTGTTATCTCTGACCTGGTTCTGCTTTTTGTTTTCCCTTGGCAAGGGGCAGCAGAGACACCAACCAACTGACCACTCTGACTTTGAACAGGGCTAATGCCCAGAAGAAGAAGGTAAGCTCTGAGTTCTGGCAGTACAGGAGAGAAATTATGGGTCAGTAATCAGTACTAGCCTTTTTTAAAGCCTGCAACTATTGTAAACTATAAAATAGAATGAGATTTGACTGCAAAAGTGACTTCTTCGTGGCTAGAGTTGGAGAAGAAATCCAGTGCAGTTCCTGCCATATTGGAAAAGGTTTAATTAGGATTTGGGGAAAAGTTTAACTATTTGAGACTGAGCCACAGAATAACTAGAACTACTGTATATCAAGGTTTCTGGTATTATCCAACCACAGTGACTGGCTGAGAGACAACCACAGAGACAGCCACAGAGAGGGTATGGGCTGGACTTAGACTGCCTGAGAAGTTTAAGTTTAGCCTGGGAAACACATGGGCCCCACACTGTTTCTTAAGAAGGCAAGCCAGGCATGTGTGGCTTTCAGTGGTGGCTGAGTCTGAAAGTGCTGACATTAAGTCAAATATTATGCTTGAACCATTGTCCTGATGCCTACATCTAGCACAGATCAGATATCTGATTGCTTTCTCTGTCTGCCAACATAAACAAGAATATGCCTCACCTTGAGAGTTGCCATAGTCTTGGGTGAACGGACAGAGGGCCCCTCTTGAGTAGGGAGAGCAACACACAAACCCAGACTAAACTCAGGTAGAGAAAATTGTGTCTCACTGGATTCCAAGACTTTAGACCCTGGAAAGAAATATTAAACCAAAAATACAGGGGAATTTTGTTTTACTCAAGTTTTTTTTTTCTCTTTTTATTTCTTTAGTTTTTTGTTGGAGTTTGGGTTTTTCTCCCTTTTAATTCTTTTTGTTTCTCCTTTTTATTTTTTCCTTGTATTTTCCTTTATTTCATTGTTGGATTTTTTTGTTGGTTTTGCTTATTTTCTTATTTTTCTTTTCCAATACTTTCAACTAATTCTATTGATTTCTTTTTACTCCTAAATAGGATCCTTTATGTCACTTTTTAAAAGTCATTCTTATCTTCTATTGATTAACTTTTAAATTTTACTCTTTTTATTCTCTGATTCTCCCTCCTATCTCTACTAGTAGAGCCAATAAATTTTATTAATCTTTAAATAATTTTGCTCTGCTATTACTATTGAATACTGCTCTATCATTAATGGAGTGGTCTTAGTTACTTCTCTCATTGCTGAGAAAACATATTCAATACCCACAAGCTAAAGGAGAAAAGGTTCACAATTTATAGAGATTTCAGTCAATAGTCAAGTAGCTCCAAGTCAGAGAAGCATGGCAGAAGGGCATGTTAGAGGAGAAAAAGTCCATGACATAGCAGACAGGAGGCAGCAAGCAGCAAGCAGCAACAAGCCTCTCTTTCCCTTTTATCCCATTGAAGTTACAAACCTTGGGATAGTGCCACCCACAGGCAGGGAGGACTTATACACCCAAAAGTATGATAAACCAGTTAGTGGACTAATTCTAGTATCACACAACCTAGAACCAGCCACATTGCAAAGCCCAACCTGTGAATAGATGAGGCTTGAGGGATGAAGGCAAGATACAAGCCATGATGGGAAATACAATTGTTATATTTAGTAGACATTTACTGTATGTCAATAGTTTTTTTGTCTCACTGTTTATATTATAATTGTAGATATCTTTCCTATGGTTAAGGACAGTATGCTATTGATTCCTAGGGTACATCAATATCCCTTTTTTCTTTGATGCTATTATTGTTGTTGCTATTATTGCTATTGCAAAGGTGGAATATTTGCTGCTATTAATTAGTTTTTTCTGTATGTGAATTTGTATCTTTAATAATGTTGCATCTCATTTCTTTGATGCTATTATTGTTGTTGCAAAGGTGGAATAGTTGCTGCTATTAATTATTTTTTTCTGCATGTGAATTTGTATCTTTAATAATGTTGCATCTCATTTCTGAAGGCTGAGCCAATTGCACTGCAGCCTCCTTTTCAAAGAAATAGAAGTAACTGGATCCTGGGATAGAGGCAAAGGACTACAGTTATCCATGCAGTACTTTGCTGAAAAGCAGACACTAAGAAGTCTCCATACCTCCAACAAAATCTTCTTCTGTAATCAACACACACACACACACACACACAAAATTAGGAAACAAGACAACAAAATGACTCTAAAACTCCCAAGTCCTCCAAAAGTGATACATGGGGTATTAAGAGAGAAGAACTCAAAAGCCACATTGCTGAGTTATTTGAAATTGTAGAAGAGGAGATAAAAACCAGATCAATAATGTGCTGACAGAACATAAAGAAGATAAAACTTAAAAGATAATGACTTAACAAACAGAATGATCAGCAAGTTTACAGAAGACATTTACAGAAATCTGGCTAAACTCAGCAATTTGAAACAAAACATAAATGATGAGTTTAGCAAAGAATTGCAGTCCATGAACAATTTCCAAAAACAAATTCAAGATGATAAAAAAATTTTATTGAATGTGTGGGTAGCAGAAACAACCAATGTGATGACAGAGTGTCAGAACTAGATGACAGGGTAGATATCAGTGACCAACTATTCTGAGATGACTTTAAAAAAGAGAGAGCATGACAAATAGATCCAACAGCTGCTAGATGACACATGGAAGAATAATCTAAGATTAATGTGAATTAGTGAAAGTCAGAAGATAGCACAAATAGCATTTAAAACTTGTTTACAGAAATAATAGCAGGAAATTTTCTTAAGATAAAACAGTTTAGCATACTGTTACTGAGAGTTAGCATGCAGATAAATGAGGCCTCTAGAATCCCAAATAGCCACAATCAGAGAACTTCTCCCAACACCGTATAGTCCAAATTTTGGAAGCCCAATATAGGAAGATAATCTTAAAAGCAGAGAAAAGTGTTGAATCACATCTAAAGAAAATTCCCCTAGAATTACAGCAGACTTCTTAACACAAGCCCATTAAGCTTATAGTGAAGTATTTCAAGCCATAATAGAAAAAAATTTTCCAACACAGCATGATATATTCTGCAAAACTGTCTTTCAAAATTAATGATTGTATAAGGTATTTTCATGGCAAAAACACTGTAAAAAATTCATGACCAAACTAGCACAACAAACACATTTCTAGGATATCCCATCATGAGAAAATGAAGGTAATCATCTCAAAACGTCTAAAAGAATAAATACACCAGACAAGTGAGCAGTAGGGTAAAAATGGGGAAAAGGAAATCAGAAACAGGATGCCAGCAATGACAGGACCAAGTCAATAACCTTCAAGGTGAACCATCTCAATTTCCCAGTAAAAATATACAGATTTTCAGGAGTATAAAGACATAAATCCAGCAATATGCTGTAAATAAGAAACACATTTAACTCAAAAGAAATCCACAGACTAAAATTGAAACTGTAGAAATAGTATTTCTTGTGGCAGTAACTTGAAAACAAGCAAGTTTTTCTTGTTATCCTATTTTAAAACAAAGCAAGCTTTAAGCCAAAACTAATCAGAAGAGACAAAGAAGGTCAGTACAAAGTACTGACTAAAGGAATAATTCAACAGAAAGAGAAAGCAATTATAAACATACATGCACAAAACTCTTGTGCACCCAGCTCCATAAAACAAACGTTACTGAACATGCAAGATCAGATAAACGTGAACACAATTACAGTGGGGGAACCTCAATACTTCATTGATATAAATAGACAAAAAGTCAACAAAGAAATATTAGTATTAAACCAAATCTTTGAGCAAATGGACTTAATAGATTTATACAGAATATTCACCCAACACCAGCAAAATAAACATTCTTTTCAGCATTCTTTTTATCTAAAGTAAACTACATACTAGCCAATTAAGCATGCTTAAATAAATGCAAAACAATGAAAATTACCCTATATGTATTAGAAGATCATAGCACAGTGAAACTAGAAATCAATGGGAAAAACCATAGAGATTATACAAATACATAGAAATTAAACAATGAACTCTTGAAAAACCAATGAATCACAGAAGACATCAAAGAACGTATTAGAAATTTCCTAGAATCAAACAATAATGCCAGGACAACATAGCAGATCTTATGGGATACATGGAAAGCAGCCTTAAGAAGGAAGTTTGAAGTTGTGAATGCTCATACCAGTAAAACAGAGTATGCTCAAATAAATAATCTGATAAATAAATATTGATGCACCTCACAGTCTTAGAAAATCAAGAGCAATCCATTCAAAGCTAACACAAGGAAGGAACACAGTTATGGACATCTTAGAAATCCAAATAATTATTAATACTATAGTACTTTAAAAATCTTTATGCCAATATGTTGGAAAATTCATAAGAAATGGATAGATTCCTAAATACATATGAATTACCAAAATTAAGCCAAGAAGATATAAATATCTGAATAATCCAATAACAGGTAATGAAACTGAGGCAATAATAAAAATAACTACCAACAAAGAAAAGCCCAGAGCCTAGAAGAGTCACTGCTAAATTATAGAATAACTTCTCAAACTCTTTAATGAAATTGAAAGACAAGCTTCTTACAAAAGTCCTAGAAGCTAGTAATACTCCTATTTCTCAACCAAACAAAAATAAAACCAAAGGAGACAATTATACAGAAACCCCATTCAATTAACACAGATGCGAAAATTCTTAATATACTAACAAAAATGCAACAAATCCTCAAAAAGATCATACATCATGACCAAGTAAACTTCACTCCAGGGATGCAAGATTTAGTCTACACACATCAATAAATGTAATATGTCACAAACAGAAACAAGGACAAAATCACATGACTATCTCAATAGATGCAGAAACAGTATTTGACAAAATCCAACTTCCTCTTATGATAAAAACTCTGAAGAAAATAAGTATAGAAAGACTATATCTCAACTGGATAAAAGTCACTTATGCCAAAACTACTACCAATACCATATTAAGTGGGAAAAAATTGAAAGTGTTTCCTATATCAGCCACGAGGGTGTCCACTTCTGTTCAATATAGTACTCAAAACATTAACCAGAGCAGGCAAACAATAAAAAGAAATAAAAGTGATATGTATAGGAAAGAAAAACGTCACTATTTGCAGAAAACATGATCCTCTACACAGAAGACCCAAAAAATTCTACCAAAAGGTGCCAAAAAAGAATCTTAGAATTAATAACCAAATTCAACAGTGTATCAGGATAAAAAACCAATGTACAAAAATCAATAGCATTCCTGTATACTGGGAGTGAACTCAGTGAGAAAGATTAAGAAAACAAACCATTCACAATAGAATGAAGGAAAATTATATTCTTAGGAATCAACCTAACCAAGATAGTGAAAGACCTCGCCCACAAAAAGTACAGCACTCTGAAGAAGGAGGTTGAAGAGGACAATGGAAAACGGAAAGACATTTCCTGCTTCTAGATAAACAGAACGAGCATTAGTTAAAATAGCTATACTTCCAAAATTGATATACAGACTTAAAATAATCCCAATCGAAATATCAACCATAGTCCTCATACAACTATAGAAAACAATCCTAAAATTCATAAGGAACCAGAAGAGACCCTGCATAGTAAAAGCAGTCCTGATGAACAAGAGCAAAGCAAAAACATCAAAATCCTGGATTTCAAGTTGTATTATAAAACTACAGAGATTTTTTTAAAAAAACCTCAAAAACAGACATGTGGATTAATAGAACAAAGCAGAGGATCCAGAAACAACTCTAGGCACATTCAGCCATCTGATCTTTTCCAAAGAAACTAAAAGCATACACTGGAGAGAATCTCTTTAAAAGATGGTGCTGAGAAAAGCAGCCATCTATGCAAGATTGAGTCTAGACCCAGTTATCTCACTAGATATTAAACTAAAATAAAAATGGGTTAAAGGTCTATATATAAAACAGAAACATTTCATCTGCTGTAAAATAAATACAGGTAAAACTGTTGAAGACTTAAACATATGCAGATCTTCTGAACAGAACCCAAGTTAAACAGAAATAATATCAAAAATCAACAAATGACATCATATCAAATTTAAAACCTTTTCTTTTTTTACACAGCAAAAGAAACCACTAACAGAGTGAAGAGACAGTGTACAGAATGGAAAAAAAATACTTTGCCAGGTGTTTCTCACACAGAGTACTAGTGTCTGGAATATATATAAGGAACTCAACAAATCAGATCCCCCCTCCAAATAAAAGGCCCCCCAAAATGAGCAGCCAAATGAATAGATAATTCTCAGAAAAATAAGTACCAATGCTCAATAAATACATGAACAAATGTATACCACTGGAGTTTAGAGAAATGGAAATTAAAACAACAAGATTTCACCTTACTCCAGAAAAAAATGCTTATCATCAAGACATCAAATAACAAATGCTTGCAAAGCCCTAGGGGAAGAAGAATCCCACCTGCATTGGTGATGGGAATGTAAACTCTTGTATTCACTGTGGAAATCAGAATAGTTTCTTCAAAAATCTAAAACTAGAAATTCCATTATGTCCAGCTTTCTCTTCTAGGTGTCTTCCCAAAGGAGCTACAGTCCTCACATTACAGTGGCACATATGTACAGCAACATAATAGCTAAATCATGACTGGGTAAAGAAAAAGTGGTATTTATTTACAATAGAATAATATTCTGCCATAAAAAGGATAAACTGGAGTCATTTGCAGAAAAATAGATGTGCCTGACCATAATGTTAAGTGAAACAAATCAGATGCACAAACATAAATATCATGTGGTCTCTCTTAAAAAAGAAACTCAAATTACAAAGAATAATATAAACAATAGATAATAGGAAAGATGGAGATAGATTTTTTGCAAATAGAAAGAGAACTAAGAAATATACAGGGGAAGAGAAGATGAAGAAAAATAATTTAAGATGTGTTATGTACATGTACCAACTCCTTAGGAGGAATATAATCATTACATACTGCAAACATGTACTCAAAAACTAGTGATTGAGAATAAAATAAAATGTGTGATAAAAATTGAAAAAAATTAGAAGTCCATTTGATTTTGACATGGTGACACTGCCTTTATAACCTTGCCAAAAGTCAAAATACTTTTTGGAAACTTTGTAGCATTTTTATATGTGCTTCTTCCTATTTTATTTGTACACTTCGGCTTACTTTTTCTTGTGACATAACCTAGAATCTTTAATTCATTGTTGACTTTAAACATATGCAGTCTATCACCTTTTAATACAATGTAGGCAGTATGTTTCTACTATTTTAATCAGTCAAGCAACTTTTCTTTACTACTACCTTGCTATTAGCAAACAGTTAAATGTTGAATTTTCTCAAATGTTTCCTCTGCATGTGATGAGATATTACATTCCTTACCTTTATTTTCAGTTTGTTGACATGGTGAATTACCTTGTTTCGTTTTAGAATGTTGAACCCACTTCTGTATTTCTGACTTAAGAGCATATATTTCATTATATTGTATTCTTTTGCTGTTATTGGAATCAATTTGAGGACATTGTGCTAAATATTTATGTCTGTGTTCATGTTACTGCTTTATTTTGTACAAGGTATCTCTTTTTTCGTGTCAGTGTAGTTCTCTGGACTCAAAACATGCGTCATAAATACTCTAGCTCTTCAAATTTTGGGAAGAGTTTATGTAAAGTTGGTATTATTTCTTCCCTGTTTGTTTGCAGAATTTGCTAATGAAGCCACCTGGACTTGACTTTTTTGTTTTGTTTTATTTTGTTGTTTTGTTTTGAAGGCAAGTTGGTTTTTTTATTTTTTTAAATTTATTTAAAGAGAGACAAAAGCATGTAAAGGGTAGAGATAATACAGAATTCAAAAAAAAGATGAACAATAAGAAATCACTGGTTAATAAATTACATATTATCCTCTTAGAAATGGTTGTTCAAGTTACAAAATTAAAGCATTAGTAGATAGTCAAACAGTGAGAGTGTGAACAGCTACACATGCATGAATCTCTACATGTATTTCTATCCTTTCTGTATTAGAAGGAAAAACAAAACATAGCAAGACAAAACAAAACAAATTCCTATAAAAACATGAAACCAAAAAGTCATATAAAACAACAGTACAAGGTGATCTACAATGATTACTGTGTTGTTTCTTATTATCTTCAATAGAATGTCTATATCATCAGGCATAATTGAAGATAGCAGTATAATTGAGTATAGCAGTAAATAACAATATTAAAAATAAAACATTGTAGACAGTATAAAACTTCAAAGGCAGGTAATAATCAAACCAGAGTGGATATCCTAGTGAATGTTGTCATCTTAAGTGCAGTTGCCTATACTCTCAGACTTGATACTATCAATCATAACAGCTTTGAATAAAATGTATCAATACAAAACAGCGATCCAACAAACCAGATTCGATTATGATCAGTTATGGTAAAACAGTGCAGGTTTTACAGAGCTTTAGATTAACTTAATAGGAAATTAAGGATGATTACCCTACTATATCCTGTTATTTTCAGGATTACTGTCTGTGCCCTCAAATCTAGTACAGGTAGAATGACTGGAACAGAATATAATACATTTAAGCAGAGTAGTGTAATGTGGGTTTTAAATCCTGGTGCACTATTAACAATATAGCATCAAGGCCATCTATGTTAGAGTTTCTAGTTATCTGAAGGCAAGTTTTTAACCATGAATTATATGATTTTAATGAGCATAAAGCATTCATGTAATCTATTTTTTCTTGTAGGACTTTGGTAACGTAGGAATTTCAAAGATTTATTCATTTTTGTTAATTTTTCAAATTCATTGGCATATAGTCACACTTTCAATTTTCTTTAAGCTCTCTTTTGATCTCTTTCCGAGTTATGATATTAATTGGTGCCTTATTTTTCACACACTTTAACAGTTCATCATTTTAATCATCTTTAAAATCATCTCAAAAATAAGATAAAATCATCTTTATTATACTGATTCTCTCGTTTTCTATTTTTTGTTTCATTGATTTCTCTTTATTATTTTTCTTTCACTTATTTGCAATTTACTATCTTCATTTTTCCCTCTATACTTTTTTCTTTTTTCCCCCATGAGGCAAACAGTTTAGTAAAGCTGCAGTGGACTAGTCTAGCCTTGGGGGCAGGCAAGGATGGCCTTGGGGTGTGATGTTGGAGAGCCCTCAGGGGAAGGGGGAGTGGAGGAGATGCAGGAGGCACTGGAGTTCCCCTGGCTCTGTCTGCTCATCTAGACCAGGATGGGCTTAGCCAAGAGCAGATCCTCTGGCTCGCCTGGTAGAAGAGGAAGGGAAGAGACTGAGGAAAATAGTCACTTTCCATTCCTTTTCACTCACTGTCTTTATTACTTTTTCTCTTTGCTGAGTCAAAATGCCTGAAACCCAAAGTTCCAGGAGGAAAGGTTTAGTTCAGTTCACAGTTTGGAGAGGTTTCAGTCCCTAGCTGGCTCCAAAGCAGGGTAGCTGGCCGAGGGGCATCAGAGAAGAGAAACAGTGCAGCACAGCAGGTGGGAGGCAGCAAGCAGCAAGGAGCTACAGCCGCAGCAGCAGCCTTTCTCTCCGGTTCATCTCTTTTAGGCTGCCTGCTTTTGAGGTGGTGGCACCCACACTGAGGGTGGGCCTTCCCATTATCCACCACAGAACTGTGCCAGACCAATCAGCGGACTAATGTAGCAATCACACACACTCCATCCCAGCACCACACCGCCTGCCTAGATCCAGCCACCTCTGAAAAGCCCACCTATGGCCGCATGAGGCTTTGAGGGGCATCTAGACACAAGCCATAAGGCAACACCCACTCCTTCAATTTATAAGGTGAATAACCAGGACATTTATTAGCGCCCTACCTTCCTTTTCAATGTATACATTCCATGATATGCATTTCCCTGTGTTAGGCATGCTCCGCACATTTTGATACATTATGTTTTCCTGTTCACTCATTGCAAAATATATTTCATTCTCCTACCCATTTGTATTTTACACTTATTTATTATTTCTTTGAAATTTTTCTAATTTAATTCCAGTGTACTCTAGGAAAATATATAATTTTAATCTTTATATGTTTGTTGAGATTTCATCATTGAAACTAATCTGCCACTGTAACTATTATTATCTGTAGTGCATGTGTTATCATAGACAGAGTAATTGTTGTCATGTATCATCAACTGCAGTAACTATTGCCACATATTTCACATACATTTTGAATGTGTAGTTGTGCATCAGAGTTCTATAAACATCAGTTCACTTGCTTTTAGTTGATAGTGTTGTTTGAATGTTCTGTATTCATTCTTATTTTTTGTCCATTTGTTTTATAAATTTTTCA
Source organism: Hydrochoerus hydrochaeris (assembly GCA_004027455.1). Lineage (NCBI taxonomy): Eukaryota > Metazoa > Chordata > Mammalia > Rodentia > Hydrochaeridae > Hydrochoerus > Hydrochoerus hydrochaeris. Next base: position 48,807 of record PVLA01011138.1, read on the forward strand.
ATGAGTTGAGATCTCCTATATCACTATACATTTGTCTATTTCTTTTTCCATTTTTCAGAGTCTTTGCTTCCTTTACTTTGAAGTTCTATTAAGTGAATGTGGATTTAGAATTATTTTCTTTCTCCATCCTTTTGTCACTATACAAATCTGCTTACCACTGGTTGAAGTCCTTTTTCCAAAAACTACTTCATCCCATGTTAAAAGCCTTCCCAGATTTCCTCTGACTCGGTTTACATTTTATATCTTTTTAATGCCTTTTCTTTCCATCTTCCAACATTTTTTAAAGTAGATTTCTTGTGGACAGTGTACAAAGTGCATTTTGCATATCCATCAGATCTGGTATTCTTTGCCTTCTAACTGAAACACCAAGATCATTGCAAGAAGCAATTGTGGCGCCATTGCTAAATATGAAGTTAATGAGAACTTTATATGATTTGATTTAAAGCTATTGTCATGATGTCATTTTTAAACTATCCTTTGTGTTCTTTTTTCCCTTTTTCTGCCTTCTTTTGAATTAAGTTTATAGTTCCTTTTTGTCTTATTGTAAGCTAATTAGTTATACTTCACTTTTTTGCTGGTTGGTTCAGGATTTAATAAACTTTTATTTCACTTATTATGATCCATCTGTGAATAATACTGTATCCGTTGACATATAGCATGAAGTTCTTAGAATAGCATACTTACATGTTTCGATTTCTACCTTTATACAATGTGTCTTGTATTTTACCTGTAAAAATTCTCTAAACTCCACAATACCTTGCTAATATTTTGCCTCAGAAACTTAAGGACCTTTTAAAGTGGTTTAAAATAATGCAAGATGCATTTAAAATTTATTTTCAATTTCTGTTTTCTAGCTTATCCATTTCTTGGAATAGATTAAAACTTCCATTTATAATCATTTTTATTCTTTCTGAAAACATGTTTTGTAGTCTAGGTCTTCTGGCAATAAATTCACATTTTGTTTCTCTAAATCTTGATTTTGTTTTTTCATTTTTGAAATTTGTTGTTTCTGAACTTGGGATTTTAGTTCATTGTATTCTTTTTCTATCAGCAGTTTAGCAATGGTGCCACATTGCTTCTTGCATAACCCTAGAAATAGATCTCCTATCAGTCTATATCCCATCAGACATAATTTAAGTTTTTTTCTGAATGTCTTTGGTATTTTTGTTTTGTCTTGGGTTTTCAGAACTTTGACTATGATGTACCTCATTAAGCTTTTATTTCTATTTTTCTCTGTTTGGGAGTTTATGAGACTTTTGAATTTGTAGTTTATCATCTTTTATAAGAAACTGTCATCCATTATTTCTTCAGATATTTCTTCTGCCATGTCTCATTCCATTTTCTTCTTGGGCTCTGTTTGTATGTTACTTTGACATTGCCTTACAGCTCCAAAATTATTTGATATTTTTGTCCAACTTTATTTCCTATTTTTATTCTACTTGAAATCATTTTGTTATCTTTAAGCCCCTTGGTCATTTCTATTGTATCTAGGCTGTCAATAAACTCATCAAACATTTTCTTATTTCCACTATTTTTTAAGAGTTTCATTTTCTTTTTATATCTCTCCAATAAAAGGTGAAGATCCTATTTTCACCTTTTCTTCTAGGTCTCTATCTTTCTCTGTCTCCCTGTTTCTCTCTGTCTCTGTCTGTGTGTGTGTGTGTGTGTGTGTGTGTGTGTGTGTGTGTGTGTCTGTCTGTCTGTCTGTCTGTCTGTCTCTCTGGACATTTGAGACAGGATCTTTCCATGTAGTTCAAGCTTGCCTTGAACTTACTGTGTAGATCTGTCTGAGCCAGTCCATGTGCCTCGGGTTCCTGCTTGCTGGAATTACCAGCCTGAGTGAGCTACCACATCTGGCATGAATTCTTTAGCAGTTAGTATGAATTACATTTTAAATATTTTCAGCATCAGACCTATCTCTGAGTCTGATTTTACTGACCGCCTGATATTTTCAGAATGAGTCCTTTCTCCTTACATCTGTGCTTTATTATATTTGATTGAATGACCAATAGTATGTATGATACAACATTCAAACCCAAGGGAACTGTCTATAAGCTCCAAGTATTTATGCCTCTTTAAACTCTTTGGTGTGGGGAGTTGAGTCAATCTGTGTAAATCAGGATGAATTTTTTTCTTATTCGCATAGCTACCTTTAGTGTATCATAATCTTCAAAGTTTCCCAGTGATAAATTGCCAACATTTTGAGCTCTGAATGGGTCCTGAACTACCAGAACATGTTTTTCGGTGTTTCTCTCTACTTTCAGGTGTCAGCGAGCCGTCATACTTTTACCAATGAAGCAGATACCTCTCCAAGCTCTGTCTACCTGTCTTCAGAAATTGCCAATGTGTTACTCAGGACAAGACTGTGTGAGCAGAGAGTAGAGTTCTTGATTCTCTTCCTTCAGCATCTCCACTGCACTTGGACTTCATGGATATGGATGTTATTTAAGCCCTATACCTGTAGCAGCCCCATCCTGTTGCTTGGTGCAGGACTTATTTTTCTGTGGGTTTCCCATGGCATCCAACTCTGTCTCATACCACTTTAGTCTGAGCCAATGAAGTGCTCTTTCCCCAATGGTTGATGGCTTTTATCTTATGTCAATGCAAAATGAGAAAGGCAATGCTTCTAACTTTTTCTATCCTGGTCCAGCCTCTGACAAGGACAAAAAAAATTGGCAGATTTCCTGCCTATTCAAGGGAATGATATCTTTTGGGTTATACCAGTGAAGGATCAAGGACAGATGCCACCAAGTCTTGTGTTCCTGCCCTACACACTTGAACAATAATGTGTATGTTTTCTCAGGTTTTTTCTCCTAGGCCCATGGGTTTTTTTTATTAGTACAAGTGTAAATCTATGCAAAATAGATAATAAGTGGGTTAGAAATCCCCTTTGTCAGACACACTGAAGGTTTCAAAGTGTCCTGCTAGCCCATATTCAGCCTTTAAGAATTGTTATTATTTCCATTGTTTTCTTATTTTCTCTTATGCATATTTTCCTGCCATGCTATATTAATGATAAAAAAATACATGTGAGCCATTTCTTCTTGAAGTCTTTTTGGAATTCAGTTTATCTGATTTGCTTTGTGATCTCAGCTAAAAAAAATGAGATATAAAAATATTTTCAATGGTTTTGAAATTTTCCTGAGTAGGAGCAATGTTTTCTCAATATTTTCTATATTCTAAATAGAAATGGAATTCTTTATCCTTCTTTAAATACAGAGCCTTGGAGGCAGCATATCTTCAGCTAACTCATGAGGAACAACTTCTTCTTATAGCCACCTCATCCTCTAAGCCAATGCTTGCACTCTTGAGGAACTTCGAGCCTTATAATGTGAGGATGCTGTGGAAGGAGGTGTTGTCACAGTGTACATTTTCCTGGAAGGTTTCAGATTGATTAAGATGGAAAGGACACAAGTACTTGCTAGGTGAAGAACTGAGCTGGTCAGAAATTTAGCAATCCAACTATATTTCATCTCTCCTAGGACAGTTTGAACCAGAACACTTAAAACAGATTATTTGCTGTGAACATTCTTTCCCAGCACAAAAGGCCCAATTTAACTTTCAGTTGTAGGTCTTCAGTCCAGTCACTTGTTCACTGAACATTCATATTTAGTGCTTACCTCGTGTGAGGCTCCATTCTATCATTGCAGATAGGACAAAGATTACAGCTGGTCCTCACCATTCCTCTGCTCACATTCTTACAGGCAACAGTAGCCTACAAAAATTTAATTAGACATATTATGCACTTGCAGATTTCAACAAGGAAAAAGCAGCAGAAAAAGCAGAATAAGAGTGATTTCTATGTAATAAAGATGATCAGAGTCCAGTCCACATGTTGATACTTGACCAAAACTTAGCTATTAAGCTATAATTTGAGTAGTCAGAATGCAGAAAATGAAGTTCTATCTGACTAATAGAAACTAATATTATTAGAATGCATTTTGAGAACTAATGTGGTAGCTTAGATGTATTAACATGATGTGATTTTGAAAAAGGGAGTTTAAAATGTTGGAAATAAAGATTATTAGTGAAAATGTCTAAAAGAGGACAATAATGAAAACTTTCAAGACAGATACCACTGATAAATGTTCAAAGGCTGCTCCCATATGATATGACCTATGTTTACTCATATACAATACCTAGAATAAATTAAGAAAAAAAGTGTGATCCTGTTTTAAAAGGTGAATTAAAAACCCCATGTCTTGGTCTTTAATGTTACAAATCTTTGCGACTCTGCAGATTGAGGTTAGTTTAAATGTCTAAAGATTTTTGGTTCTGTTTTGGTCACTTCCCTGAGTCGCAGGCTTTCAGGAGCCACGTCAGTAATTTCAGATGCACATAGCTGCTGAACAGAGATCCTGGTGTTTGCAGAGCAAAAATTGGAGCTAAAGTTTACCGTGAGTGACGTTTCACACTGTAGGATTTAGATACGGTATCCCAGAGAACATTCAGGTAAAGCAGAGATCCACAGATCCATCTGTCCTTTGTTACCAATGACAAAGTTCAGATTTTAATAAAACTTTACTGCAATTCCATTAAAATGAGAAGTTCCTCTTTAGAGAATCTAAATTATATTTGATATGGAATGTGAAGGCCAAAAAGTGTTTAAAACTTTTAAAGTGCCGACATTTTAATTTTGTGATCATCTTGGGGATTGGAGGATGTGGTTTTCCAGAGATTGGAAAAGAAAGAGACCGTTTAACAAGAACCAAAAAAAAAATACTAAGATTTATAGGCAGAAAGTGAATAATTAGGGATTGTATCAGCTGACCTCTATTAAAAACAAAAACATATCTTGCTAGTCATTTATAGGACTGTGAAAAGGAAGAGGTGGAGGAAGATAAAAGCTGAAGAAACTTGATGTTTCAAAATTTAGAAAGACAATAGAACCTGTCTGGAAATAATATTTGTTTGACATAAGTTCTCAGTGATTCTATAATTGTTCATTAAGCATATGTCTAGTGAAAACTGAGGAACTGAGTTCAATAGAAATATGACTTTTCTAAGAATAAATAGCAACCAAATATACTTTACAGCATCCTTTTAAAATATAATGTATTGAGAGCACAAATAAATTTTCCTATGAATACATTGTAAACACATGGAAATAACTTATAGAGTTGATTCAATCTTGCGTAGAACATTCAGGTAACTATATTTGACAATGCTGTATTTAGTATTTCATTAACTACTGAGTTGAAGGTAAACATGGAATGCTTAGCACATCTGGATACAGCAGAACAGGAGAGTGGCTAACATGTTAAGTGGCAAAATCTGAAATTAGAACATAATAGGAATCTTGAACTAAAATGATATTAGATCAAGATGTTATAAAATTTGCGTAAAATTTTTAAAAAACAACAGTATAAGATAGGCAAAAATTCACTTGAAATATAAAACCTATAGACTAAGAATTTTGCTTTTTATCCTCTCTTCATTTTGCTTCTAAGTCTGCCTATATTAAGTGATTGCTCTTCAAAAGGGGACAACGTTCATGACAACACATATGGTTCTGAGTTAGCAAGAATCATCAGAGAAGAAAGTGGTAAAGGGTTTATGAAATAAGGGCATTTGTCCAATTTTGAGGTTCAGTATTTGAATTAAGGTTAGGCAAACTCTGGGGTGCAGACCAAAGCTAGTCCATCATTTTTGCACAGCTGGTGAGCTAAATATCAGTTTGTGTATTTAACTTGTTGGAGGAGAACTTAGAGGAATAGCATTTTGTGATACTTAAGAATTACATGAAATTTAAATTTCAGTGTCTGTGAGTAAAGTTTTATTGTAGCCCAACTGCCAGATGTAGCAATTAATAATCTTCCACCTTAATGACCCTAAATTTATGTTTGGGAGCTAAAACTTATTTGACAAATCTCTTATTAAGGTACATTTGTGTTTCTATAAAATGTGATGGTTTTATAACTAGTGCCACTGCCATGTTTGAACATAATATAGTTCACATCAAAGTAACTGAGTGAGGAGAGAAATTTCCGGAGTCCTGCTTTTCTAAAACCTTAAAGACTTTTTAGTACAATGGTAATAATTTGAGATTCCAGAATTTATGTTTCAGTCATAAACTATTACTTTGTTTTAGAGAATATATTAACTAAAAGTCTTTAGTTCTTTACATCTGTGAATTATAATTTTGCTCTGTAAAAGTTTTATCCTTATAATGATTATAAATGTAACTACTATAAGAAAAAAGAATTCATTATATTTTCAGGATATTAATTGTCTTTTCATAGGTACAATTACTAAACTATGCAAAGGATATTATAAGAAAAAAAATTAGAAAAAAGTAATACTTTCTATCCATCTTTGATACGTCAGCAACTAAAATAATAATTCAGAACCAGAAAACTACCTCTCTTTAGTAAGGAAGTAAATACTATTTGGACTTGCTTTGAAGTCACCATCAAAAACTAAAATTCCATGATTAAAATATTCCATGATTAAATATATTAAATTCTGGGATAATTTGTTGAACAATGGAAAATGTGGTCATCCCTGACAGTTTTTCTCCAGGCGAACTTTCCATGTATGTGCATTAATGAAATAAACTTCAACTTTAAGCACCAGCAACAAATATATGGAAACCAATACAGGGTTAAGAGCCCAGCTACACAAGAAAGAGAAAAGGAAAAGTGAGAGAAGTGAGAGCAGCTGTCAAAAAATAGCATTAGGAGTAAAGTTTTGCACTGATACTTCTTCCAACATCAGAAAGGTGGCCCCCCAAAATGTTTTCATTAGTGTTTGAAAGTGACGTTGTTTGCACCTTACATCTAGTAAATCTGACTTACTGACATGCTACATTTGACACTTCTTTTATCATTTCACGTAGGTTACCTGGAAAGCTGATTTCGACATACATTTTAGCAATATTTTTTGAGGATAAGAAAAACAAAGTTACATAATTTCTTATATAGAATATTGTAGAATGTTGTGAATCCATTGACCCAAGAATACACACAATAACAAAGATCTAATTCTTTGTTCTTTTCTCTACTACCCTCTCTAATTCTCTGGTGAGCTAATCTGATATCTGTGATTCCAATAATATATATATTATTGCTTGTATCTAGAACATCCTCCAAAAGTTTCATGTGCTCAAAGATAGGGTTTTTTCCTTAGCAGAAGAATCCATAGCTGAATGCACTGTTAAAGGAGGTACAGCTTCGTTGGAAAATGTGAGTCACTGGGGTATGATCTGGAAGAATGCATGCTTTTATGTAGCTTTTCATCTTGTCTCTCTTCTCCTCTCCTCTCCTCTCCTCTCCTCTC
>PVLA01011139.1:0-56055 GCA_004027455.1 Hydrochoerus hydrochaeris
CTTCTTCTTCTCTGTCTCCACCTCTCTATCTGTCTCTGTCTTTCTCTCTTTCTCTAAATAAGCTTTACCTTCTTGGCACTTCACTAACTTTCTGATTATAACCTAAATATTAGCACCTCAGACTTCATCATCTCATCATCTCACTCTGTTTTAACTATCTATATAAACATAAAATATTTCCCTGTTTACTTGTTGGACTCTTCAGAGAACTTTAAGTGTCATAAGAGAAACAATCTTTTCTGTTTTATTGACTGCTATATCTCTAGCACTCAGAACAATGATTAGAGCTTTGTAAATACAGCTGTTATCTATTGCTATATGCTGTGTAACAAACATTCCCAAAGTTCAGCAGCATAAAACAACAAAAATTAACTTTATTAAGCAGTTGTTATGAGTCAGAAATCAGGACCAACTCTCCTGAGTGCTTCTGGTTGTTGTTTCATTAGACTGCTGTCAAGGTATCAGCCCGGAGCTAAAGTCATCAGAACATTTTGCTGACCCTTCCAGGATGGCTCACTCACATTAGCTGGTGGCAGGATGTTGATCCTAGAGAGATTGAGACTGAAGACCCAATATCTTTTATGACACACACTTGGATCCACATCCTGTTATTTTTAAATGTGCTATTGGCTATGTAAGTTATATACAACCAATTCACTAGCCACATACCCTATTTGTATAGGGAGACTTCTTCCTGAAATACTCTAGCAGGCAGCGATCATCAGGGCCATCTACAACACTAGATGTTCATCAATGCATAGAGGCAAATAAATTCATTAATTAGTACAAAGAAGTCTGACTGCTCACATGTAAACTCTATGTCTGACCCTTGCTAGCTGTGTGGTTTGGGAAAGTAACTTAACTAAGCCTCTGTTTACTAATCTAAAAAATAAGGTTATTATTGTAAGTGTTAGATTGTGTATTCAATATAAAAGCACTCAACCTGATGTGAAGCATATAAGTGCTCAATAAATGTTGGCTCTTTTTATTACAGTTATTATTAATGTCTTGGTCATACTTTTTTCATGAATACTTCCTGTAACAGACTATCCTTCAAGGAAAAGGAAACTCACCTACATGAGGAAAAAATATTTAAAATGTTTATTTGTGCCAGAAAAAAATAAAGATTGGAAACAAGATAATTGGCAATAGACCATTTTAAGATTCCTGATGTTCAAAGAAACCAAGTCAACATGGCAAGAAGAACATGATTTGGTCACTCCTTGTACCCTGAAATAAACATAAAATCAATACTAATGCTAGAATATTAAAAAGCCAGAACTTTTAGGAATTCATAAAGGAAAAAGAATAGATGAGCATAATATTACATTATTGATAGTAGTGGCAGATAATAAAGTCTTTGGGGAGGCACATTAGTTGCACAAAAATGTTTTTAAATGTATATACTATTTAAATTGTTCCTATACTAGGAATCTATCTTGAACCTAAGAATTGCTCATGTGTATTTGCAAATATTTACATTTTCCTGTAATTGCAAAGATATTAGAAATAGCCAAAAAAAGTCTAGAAATGGACATCATTAAATGAATGAAACACTACACACACATGTACAATTATAAAAAAGCCTTATGTGTACTGATACATAAATTATTTTAATTCTTTATTTTATTTATTTTTCATATTTAAAGCCAGATTAGCAAAGAAAGAAAGTTCCAGAACACTCAAGAATACCATTCGATTTATATAAAAATAAATTCAAATGCTATAACTAAACAAATGCATGTGCATAAATGTATTGAAAAAATAAGAATTTTCAGTCAGGTCTAGTCAGGAATAAGAAATCACAAGTTATTTTCACTGAGAGAATTTAATGAAAATAATTTTTAAATGAAGTATAGAGTTATTAACTGAGTAATTAGAAGTTTTCACAAAGTGAGCAAGTAAAAGCAGCAGTGCTCCTCCTTAGGCTACAGTGACAATAAGAGGCTACAACTGTTAAAATTTAGAAAAATCTCAAGAAGGCCTATGAGGCAGGGACAGAGAAATGGCTGGCTGCAAACAAGATTCAGCCGCTACCACAGAAAGGAACTGCCACTGCCGGAATAAAATACAGTTGCTTGGGTGACATTGGCTGGAACAGAAATCACAGGAAGTCATAGGAAACAGATAGGAAATCCACAAGAAGTCCACAGCTAGCAGAGAAATCCATAGGAAATACACAAAAGGTCCACAGGAAGTCCACAGGGAACTCCTAAGAGGTCCACAGGAAGCATAGAGAACTCCACAGGAAATGCACAGAAAAGCCACAGGAAACACATAGATGGGCCACAAAACGAAACAGAGAAATCGATAGGAAGGAATGAGGTTCTACTTCCTCCTCTCACTTGTAGTTCAACTCAAGTCCAACTTTGGCAGAGCCCTACAAAGCCAAATAATGTATACAGAGTCTCTGCTCCAAGGTCGTAAGGCCTAAAAACTGGAGTCGGTGACACCATGCAGGGTCAGGATCCTACTGGTGAGAGACCTTCATGAGATCACATTGCAAGCCTTTGAGACTCCAGGCAGATGCATTTGTGATCTCAGGCAGATGTGATGAGCCATTACCGCCAGTGTGATTTGTGGGCTATAACATAAAAGGAAGATGGAGCTGAAAGTTCAAATACTAAAGTGCTGCTCAACACAAAACAGCGTATTTTTCCATTTCCATGAAGCAAGAAGAGTCCTTTATGTTTAATTTTTATCAAGCTGTGACATGAGATTTTAGCTATAGATGTCTCATTGATGCCAGCCATGCTCAGGAGGTTCTATCACCTGAGTGTCTTTCAGGTTCCCCCATGAAGTGCCCCCCACAGCAAGAGCACACAGCACCCTTCTCCTTAAAAGTTTCCTGAGGTTTTTTTCCTATAATTTTTTTCGATCTCACTCATTTCATTATCTCAGAAAGCTCTATTCAGTATCGGTATCAGTCATTCACCAAAAAGCATGTCAAAATTAATAAAGCTTTCAGGGTAGCCAATCTGTCATTTTGCCAGTAAGGGCCAATAAAGTTAGGGAGAAGGAGAGAATATATAAAGATGAGGTTTACAGTTTCATTTTTGAAAGACACCTGAAAAATCTAACTTGAATTAAAGCAAATAAACAAAAAACAGGTGATTACACATGTTTCTTAAAATAATGGAACTGACATGCACAAAACAACAGTACTCTATCAGTCTGCATGTTGAGTTTGAGTCTAGAATGGTCCTTTTTTCTGAAAGAAATCTCAGTCTCATCCACACCACAAAGCATAGAACCAATGAAAAACTATATAAGAACAGGAGTAGAAAGAATCCTTTAGGTCTTTCCAAGGATACTCTCTTGGTCTAAGATTTGAAAAATGATATCCTGGGAAAAAAAAAAGTCTATTCATGGTCACACAGTGATGATAGACTGAGTTAGAATTCTTCCAGTTTCCTGGTGTGTCCATGGCCCTACAATGCTTTTCCATGTCAGTAGATACATATGTAACAAGATAGATAACATTAAATATGTCCAGTAGTCGTGCATTAGGAAGAAATAATTAATGATCCATTTAGAACAGAAATTAAAACCCCAAAAGCAAGTTCAAGGAATTTAAGATGCCTTCTCAACTTTCTTCAAATAATGGGTTCTGTTAAACAGATTTTCTGAATTCCTTCAGGACTATAGAAATGTAGCTCAGGGTCAGAAACTGTGACATGAAAGATATAATTAAAAGTTTGGTCAGAAAAACAAGATTTTGGTTGGTGGTTTGTTGCCCTAGAAGAAGGAAGAAAAGAAAGGACATAAAACAGTTAGTTATGTGTTACCTAGGAAAGGATAGGAGTGGAAGGGAAGAATACTACCAGTTTTACCAGAGACAGGCTTGGGAGAATAAAAATGATTAAGAAAGATTAAATTATTGGCTGAGATGAATGTGATATAAATCCCTATGTCTGCTGGAATAAGGTCAGCTGTTAAAACAAACCCCAAAATTTAGTGCTGAATAATCTCTCATTTATGTAAAATTCTCATACAGATGTTTCTGATGAATGTATATCTTCTCTCTACCTGGTGATTATGTGTCTGTTATGGCTTACACCTAAATGTCCCTCCCAAAGCCTCATACTATCATTTGTGAGGGCTTCTCAGAGGTGACTGGATCTGGGATTTGTGCTGCTGGGATCAAGGATATGATTCTGGGATTGATTCATGGTACAATGTTGGCACTAAAGATGTGAATACTACCCACCCTAAAGATGGGTATCTTGGGTAAGATAAAAGGGACAGAAAGAGTTGTAGTCATGTCTTGTCACTTACTTGCTTTTGCTGTCTTCTACCTGCCATGAACTGTTTCTCCTCTGTGATCCCTCTGTACCATATCCCCCTGCCCTGGAGTCAGCCAACGATGAACTGAAACCTCCTCAAACAGTAAGCTGAATAAACTTTTGCATAGGTACAAGTGTGTGTTGGGTGGTTTCTCTCAGCAATGAGAAAAGTAAGAAACACAGAATTTGGTATCAAAGAAGTGGGGTCATTGCTGTGACTGCACCTGACCATGTGGTTCAGGACCCTTTGGGATTGGCTTGTGGGAAGAGTTTGGACAGGTTCAGAGATGCCAGGTAAAAAGGCACCCTGGAATGCCTAAAGTTGTACTAGATGGAAGATTCTGCTCAGAGCTCAGAAGACCAGACAGCTGATAGAAATGCTTCTGTTAAAAATCAGTCTCAGGAGTTTCTACTGGGATAAAGGACTGCATTGGTTGTTGGACTTCAAATGATGTGTGTTATGGCTTAGCAGAAAGTTTGTCTGTATTATTATGTTCTCCAGAGACTTTTCCTGAGACTGAGATTAAAAGTGGCAGACTAATTTGGCAGAAGAAATTTCAAGATGGTCTAACGTTGAGATGGTGGCATGGTCACTGTTGGGGGCTTTTAGACAGATTTATGTTGAGAAGAGCAAAGAGCCCAGAAGAATGATTTAAATATTGTGAGTCTGAGTCAAAAGGATGCACCAGTGGACTGCATAGGTAGAGCAGAGATCTTGATTGCTGAGAAAGAACAGGGGAGTAGAAAGATAGTCTGAGGACATTACAAGAAGCAGCAGGACTCTACCTTTTTCAGCTTTAAAGTTGCAAAAAAGTAAAAGACTACTTTGAGAAGAGTCATAGATCACCATCTTCCAGAATGGCAGTGGCCCAGGGAAGCTTTTCATCAGGATTTGGTCCCTAGGCATTTGACCCTTGTCACCAAGATACAAAAAAGGCTGGCTACTGCTCCAGCTGGCAGCCGACCCTGGCATCATCCATGTGGTGCTGGTTTTAGATGTATGCAAAGTGTAAGAGTTGTGGGGTCAGGAAGGTTTCCACTCAGACTTTAGAAGAAGGACTAAAAGGCCAGGCAGTGTGGCTATGAGAGGGCAGTATGTAAAGCTGTGAGTATAAGCCAAAGGTGCAGTGAAGACCCCAGAAATTTAGAGAATCCTGGAACATGGATCATCTGGGAAAACTGCAAGGAGGGAACAGAACTGGCCCAAAAGATAAAATATGGGAGCTACAACTACCAGTAGTGCTCCAAGGCCAGGTTACCCAAGTGCTTTGGAGTATAAATCTTGCCACAAATTGCCTTGCATTTTGGACATGGAACTATATGACTTAATATTTGCCCTGCTGGATTTTGCACTCACTTTATTTCCATTCCTTTCTATCCCTCTCTTTATACCTTTTGGAATAGAAATATCTATTTTGCACCATTGTATGCTGAAAGTGTTTAACTTTCTTTTCATTTTCACAGGGGATTTCAGCTAAGATTTTGCCTTAACTCTTAGAGGAGATGTCTGACTTGGATTTTTCAGCAATGCTGAAATTGTTAGTACTTCAGTGACTCTTAGAGATGAACTAAATTCCTTTTGCATAAAGTGATGTATATGAATCCTTTGGAGGCCAAAGACAGAATGTTATAGTTTGTGCTTACATATTCCCCCAAAGCCTTATGTAGTCATAGGTGGGGCTTTTGGGCAGTGGTTGGATCCAGGGTTTGTGGTGCTGGGATTGATTCACAATACAATGCTAGATTAAGGGTTTGAGTCTTTAGGGCAAATAGGACTAAAGACATTTAGGCTGTGTAAGATATAAGGCACAGAAAGAGCTATGGTGTTTTCTGCTTGCCATGAACTGTTTCCTCCTCTGCAATGTCACTCTGCCCTGGAGCCAGCCAACTAAGAACTGAAACCTCTACAAACTGTAAGATAACTAAGGCTTTTCTCCCTTAACTCATGGATTCTGAGTATTTTGTCTCAGCAATGAGAAAAGTAACTAAGACAGGGTCCCTGGTAATTATGGACCTTTCTGTCTCATGGACTTACCATCTCTTAAGGCCTTTTGAGTGTTTTGGCTTTAGCTGGTGGAAAGTGAAAAAGACAGTGCAGGTAGCACACCCCCTTCTTTAAAATCATGTTCAGAAATTATATAAATCACTTCCACCACAGTGTTTTTGCAAAACTAAATCATAAACCATACCCAGTGGATGCTAGGTAACTTTTAAATATCAAATACCTAATTATTCTGAAATGGAAGATAAAACTATGAAATGGGAGATACTTCAATGACTTGTGCACCTCTACCGTTCCTACAACGTCTTCACTAAAGTCTATGTTATTTCTCAAAATTCTGAGAAGTTGATTGGATTCTTCGGAGAGAATTTGAAATTCTGTGAATGCAGTGGATTGGGAAAATGAATCTGCCCAATAACCAAGGAATAAAGCATTGTTCTATATAGAGTACAATTGTACTATATTAATTCTTTAATTTTGACAGAAACAGGGAGAGACTTTACTCAAGTTCACATGTGGAGAAGTGAGAATAAAGGAGAAAAATGAAGAATGATATAGGAATTGGCCTGGTCTTTAAAGACAGGATACAGGACCAGAAACTGAGAACAAATGCTTTACTTCAAAAATTCTTCCAGGACTCTGCCTTCTGATCCTGCAGGAGGATTGTATTTCTGGATCACCCATGTCTGAATGGAGCTGCATAACTAGATTTCACCACTGAAAAGAGAATAAAAGTAGTGTATACCAGTTTCAGGCTAAGCATTTAATTTCTGGTGAAAATACAACCAGACCCTCTGTCCATCTTCCACAATTACCTGTAGTATTCAAGATGGTAGATATTTTCTCTGTTTGGGTTGTTGGCTGATTATAATAAGTAGAGAAATACTGCTGATCCACAAAGGACATGTAGTGGGGAAGCAATTAAATTCTGCTATTTCTGGTCATTGGGATTTGGAATTTGTTTGTTATTGCAGCATAAACTAACCAACATGACATACAAAGGTAACTGAGAAAGTAGGATAAAAATGTGCAGTTTTCCTATCAGAGGAAAAAGCACAACACAGAGTAGGTAAGTGGGCATTCTCTTTACTTTTCATAACAGAGCACAGGAACTCCAAGAATTTTGCATTAAATCAAGACAGTGACAGAATTAATCTTACCTCCTAAAATGGAAAGAAACCCTTAAGATTGAGGATCAAGAAACATGCAAAACAACCATCCTTGAATAGGATGCTGTGATCAGAACACCACCACTGATAATCAAGATCATCCAGGTGGCTATCATTAGACATTTCTGCAGATGTTTTGAACCATGAACTCTAACTGGTCTTTATCTCTTTTTCACTTGTGTCTAGAGGCAAAGACCCATGAAAAGACAATCAATTGGCTGATTAAAATCGTAAGTCACAATATTGCCAACAAAGAATCAAGATGAAAGATCTCTTTTCTTCAAGCAGTACACTACAGTCTTCTAATCTCACATTAATGAGAAGGCCCTCCACTACAGAGTATAGGATTGGGTGCTAGAAATCAAAATTAAAAATGACAAAGACCTCAACAACTACAAAATAAAATAGGTTTGTTTTGATCTGATTCTCACTCCCATCACTGTTGTATTTCTCTGCAACTGGAATTCTCAGTCCCAGATTTGCCTACAATATTCTTTTGCTATAACAGCCTATGTGGCTAAAATGAGAATTCTATGTTTTCAACCTGCTGGAGCAGAAAAGTTTCATGATCTACATGAACAACATGTAGATCATGAATATTGTCAACAAATAAAGTATGCCAACAGATAAAGGCCTTCTTGTTTTGAAATGGAGGTCCAGTGTATCACTTATACACTTAATTCCTCTAACCGCAGGCCAAGTAATTTTGAGTGAGTCAACTTTCTAAGCCTGGATTTTTGCACTGTAAAGTAAGGTTAACAATCCCTGTCTTATAGGGTTGTTATGAGAAGTAAATGCAATAACAAGGAAAAAGATCTGGCAAAACCCCTGGCACATACAAAGGTCTCAAATATGAGAGTTTGTTCATCCTCTCTAAAAGTTTATTAGCTAGCTAGGACAACCAGACACATTCCGTGAGCTGAAAAGGAATTTTAAAATTATGCTACCCAAGAATTTTTAAAACATATATAGTTGCACTATTACTCCTTGTAAACATGTGATGTTATGGCTTAAATATTCTCACCAAAACTGATCTTGAAATTTAATCTCCATTTTGAAGCTTTAAGAGTAGGGCCTTTAACAGATGATTAGGCCATGAGGGCACCACTGTCATGAATGAATTGTTTCATTAATGGTAATGGATTAATGGGTTATCTCAGTAGTGGCCCTGTTATAGCAGCCAATTTGGATCTGTGTCTTACGTGCATCACTCTCACAATGCATGTCCCCAGCCACCTTGAGATCTTGTGAAGTGTTTCCACTAGCAAGAAGGACCCGACCAACAGCAACCACCTCCAGAACCATCAGACAGATAAATCTTTATTCTTTATAAATTACCCACTCAGTGGTTTTTATTTATAACAATGGAAAATGGACAAAGACACATGAAAACCCAAAATCTGAAACAATTCAAGCTGCTTTTCTTATGGACACTGTGGGAGGCCCTAGAATCTGCCTTTCTCACATGGACCCCACCCTTTAATACTCTCCATCTGGTGCCCTCCTAGCAGCTTTGTGTAATGTGAACTTCCAGACACCTCACAGAACTAGAGTCCTCTTATGTCAGACCCTTCTACAGAACTGAAGGGCTCCATGAAACACAGATATAACACCACTATCTATTCCAGACACTCACTCTATAGAGGAGGATGGTTTGAAGTTCAGAGGGAAGTAATTTCTCAAAGAATTCGAAAGTTCCTCTTCTACTGAAGAGTCAGTCAGTGCTGTCACTTAAAAATTCATCTGGAGTATGGTTTGATAAGTAACTCAACAAGTAAACATATTAGCACGTTTGTGCTAAATCTAAGTGAAGGGGATGCACTGTAGCATCCATTCAACATGGTTGCATGTTCAAATTTTTATAATAGAATGTTGGAGAAATTGAAAACTTCGTGGTCAGAAACCAATCAGGCTGTTATGAAAATAAATGATCTCAAATTTATTATTTATCAATTTAAAGTTGCTTAAATGTTTATGCCACTAAATTGTGTGATCATATGTTGGTAAGTTTAAGATAGATTTTCTTTTCAGCATATCCAAGAAGAGAGTAGAGCGTTTCTGGCTATGTATTTTTTTAAGAGACCAAAACTACCAAAAGAACCATGGAAGCACAATCAAAACTGTACAACTCCAGAAAAATAGAATGAGCAGTTTATTAAAGCTGCAATTCCTTGCAAAAAGAATCAACTACACAGGTACTGTGTTGTTTTGATTACTGTAGCTTTGTAGTAGATACATATATCAAAGCATTGTACAGTACACCACAAATATAATTTTTGTCAATTGAAAAAAATTAAAAACAGCTTTAGAATCTAAGATAAACTCTTATTCAAACAAAAAAGGGAAACCTTTCATAGCCTAGTGTTGATATTTCCTATCTGAACTGTCTGTCATCTGCTTACATGTACAATACACACACAAGTGAACTTACCCCAAGGAGCTAGTCAATAGAAACAAAGAGCAATGTCCAGATTCTCAGCCTTTTGGTGAAGGAAAGAACAAAGAATACAGACAGGAAAGAAATCTCTAATGTAAAAAGTGATTATAGTAGTCACATACACACGCTTGCTTAATAAGGTAAGTTCAAAGACCCTCAGTGGGTGCCTGGAACCATGGAGCAGATTGTTACAATTTAGACCTAAAATGTCCCCTAGAAGCTTCCTGTGTTTGAAAGGTGATTGCATCAAGCAGGTGCTATGCCCATCCATGGATTCATTCTCTGATGAGTTATGCTGTCGGGAGGTGAGATTTAGTTGAAGGAGGCAAATCACTGGTAGAATGACCTGGAAGAATTGATTCTTGTCCCTGGATCCTCCTTTTCCTCTCTTTCCAGGCCACCATGGGTTGAGCATCTGTTCTCTACCTAAGCCCTTTGGCCATGCTGCCTGGGAGACAATTGACTTTGGAAAGAAACTTCTGGAAGCAGTGAGCTAAATAAACTTCTCCTTTAAATTGCAAGTATCAGGTGTTTTGGGTCAGTGACTAATACACAGGCCAAAGCCTATGCACTGTGTTTTTTCATACATGTAGTTATGATAAGCTTTCGACTTTTACTTAAAGCCCTTCATGGCTTCCCTATGGCTTATCCAAACTGCCAGTCTGGAGCCTTATTAAGTGAAATAAGGGTTACTTGCATACAAGCAAGATGCTGCCACCACAATCAATCTGATAACCGAGAGAACTCCTAAGTGACTAGTGTGTAGGCAGTGTATATGGGATGGATGGATACACTAGACAAAGGGATAATTTGCATCCTGTTGGGAGGAGCAGGACGGAGCAAGATTTCGTCATGATTTTAAAAATCGTGCACAATTTAAACGTAGGAATTGTTTGTTTCTTGAGTTTTCCATTCAATAGTTTCAGACCATGGCTGATTAAGGAAAAAAGAAATCACAGAAAGCAAGAAGCATAGATATAGGATGTGTCTATGATGGTTTTCATCTCAAAGCAACAGATTTAAATAAATGGGTCTTTGTTTTTCAAGAGATAAAATATGATGGCCCTAAAAATAGATCAAGATCAGGCAGCTTGAATAATATAGGTCCCTAGAGAAATAAGAAAGGTAAGTAGCCTTGAAATCATAATTAAGGAAATTATTGAGAAAATATTTCCCAGACCTATAAAGAGACCTCAGTGAACAAATTAAAAGCAATTTTCAGGATTCTGGCCAGACAAGTCCCTAAAAGAATAGTCCCACAGCATGGCACTGCACAGAATGTAAACAGAAAGGCAGACACTGAAAGAAAAGAGGATGTTAAGACCGAAGGATAATTAATTGGGAAGAATGATAGGAAGGCAAGCAAGGAAAACAGAGGGACAAGTCTTGGATTTGGGGTTAGCAAGTCCTGATTGGCATCTGCTCAGTTTCTTTATCACATCATTGTGGCCAATCAATCCCATTTTATTATGTACCCCATCTATGAAATGGGGTCATTACATCTGCCTCCTTTGGCAGTTATGGGGATTGAGTGACATAACAGTTGCAGTTACAGTTTTCAGACATACTTGTGCTTTGATGGGGCGAGGAAGAGTGGAGGGAGCTCAGAGACAGAGCGCCGCTCTGCCCTCGTTCTTATATTTCCAATGAATCAAGCCACTCCAGTTATCTCTGCCCTGCATCATTAGCCTTTTTATAAGTCTATGTCTGCAGCGAATGTTCTGTAGTGGAAAAGTACTTTGAAAACCACTAACCAGAGAGAAGATAGTTAATGAACTGGGAAGCACAAACTTAGGGTATTAGAATCCATTCATTCATATGTTGGTCTGCTAAGGTGGGAGCCTGAAGCTGTTTTAATCACTAGAGATGTAGCAGAGGGCAAATCAATGGGAACAACAGAGAAAGCACATAAAGTAATAAATATGTGTCACACGCTATGCGAAAGTGTGAAGTGAGGTCAAAGGGTTGGGTGATTGGGGGTGTTATTTTAACACGGTAGTTATCACTTTGCTGATTCAGTGAGGTACAGTCTTCTTAAACTTTTACTGGTCTATATTTGCAATATAGAATAGTGATGTCCATTGGGGGAAACTGATACATGCAGATAACATAAATTAATCATTTTTGATCCCTTTACAGTCATTTCCCTTACTGTCCCCTCCTCATCTCTAAAACCTCCCTTCCTGATTTCTGCCTTATCTCCTTTATTTTACCTTATTCATTTATTTATTCACATCTCAGGTTGATCCTATAAGAGAAACCATGCAATATTTAAATTTTTGTATCTATCTTATTTGTTTATATCATGGCCCATTTTTCTGCAAATGACATGATTTCATTTCTTCTTTATGGCTGACTAATATTCCTTTATAAACACACACAATATTTTCTTTACTCATTTGTCTGTTGACAAGCATCTAGCCTATTTCCACAGCTTTGCAATTATGAATTGCACTGCTATAACCATGGCCATGTATGTGTCATTATAGTATGATGTTTTTTATTTTTTTCAGGAGAGGTATAACTGGGTCAATTGGAATTTCTATTTTTAGTCTTTGAGGAATTCCCATATCAAAGTCCATCTGTAGATTTAGCACAATCTTTATTAAAAACAACAGCATTTCTCACAGACCTAAAATAAAAATTCTAAAATTCATATAGAACGAAAAGAGACCCAAATCTGCCAAAGTGATTGTAAGCAAAAAGGAGGCACCACACTGCCCAATACCACATTCTACTACAAACCTACAGTGACAAAAACAAGATGGTACTAGCACAGAAACAGACAGGTAGATGCCAAGAGAAAAGTCCCAAAACTATAGGCTGATAACGTGATAGTCACACAGATGTAAGGGAAGTAGGGGCCGAGCTGTGCAGAGGTGGGTGGGAGAAGGTTTCAGCAACACGGAGAACGGTAAGAAGGGGCAGAGGCAGTGGACAGGGAGCCATGGACAAGAGCGCACAGCACAAGGGGGGCATCTCATTCTGAGTGAAACAAAGACCTAAGAGACAGTGCAGAGCCGAGGAGCGACTTGAACTGGTTTGCACTGTGGATGGATGGATGGATGGATGGATGGAGGGACGGATGGGTCATCCTGGCTGGTGTTAAAAGAAAGGAGGGGACTAGGCTTCGGAGAATCAAGAAAAATAAGAAAACAAATCAGATCCAGATGCGGCAGCGCACACTTGTATTCCCAGGATTCTGAGAGACTCAGGCAGGAGGATGGTAAGTTAAAGCCCAACTTGGGCAACTTAGTGACTTAATGAGACCCTGTCTCAAAATAAAATCATCATCATCACCATCATCATCACCACCATCATCATCATGATGAATGGTCTCAGGATGTGTATTAGCATAAATACCCTGAGTGCAATCACCACTGCCCTCCAACACCCCTCCCTGCAAAAAAAAAAAAAAAAGAAAAAAGAAAAAGAAAAGGAGTCAGGAGGTGATGACCAAGGTAGAGAAGCGGAGGCATACAACAGGAGCTGGTGAGCGGTGGCCAGATTCAGGATGTGTCTGGAGGTTAGTGCTGGCGGCACGTCTTGATGAATCGCATGTAATGTGACAGAGAAGAATCTGAGATGGCACTAAAGTTTTTGACTAGACCACTGGTAGAGTGGGGTTGCTGAGATGATAATATAAGAGACACAAATTTGAGATCATTTTAATAGGAAAGAAAGAAGTGTTCTGTTTGGCTGTCTTTCATTGGGAGATGCTTCTTTGACTTAGTACAGGGCATAACCAGATGGCTGGATGTGTAGGTGCAGGATTGAGGAGAAATTGGGTCAGAACCACAACCACAGTCCTTAGCACATGGAGGTTATTGAACACTTGGGGGGGGTGGGAGAAAGTTTCAGGGCATAAGGGCAAATGGAGGAGAGGTCCAGGGCCTTTCAACATCACTTATCCAAGACAACTTTCACAGTAGATAATCATCCTGTGCTACGCACAGGGGATTGGTTTCAGAACCCCTTTGGATACCAATCTCTACCTACACTTAAGTCTCATTTATAAAATAGCACTGTATTTGCATATTCCCTACTGGCACTTTCCTATATATTTTCAATCTTCCCTAAATTCATGTAATAACTGATACAATGTAAGTGCTATGTGAGGAGATTTTATACTGTACTATGTAAGGAATAATGACCAAAAAGAGATCTGTACATGTTCAGTAAAGATAAATTTTTAAAAATATTGTCAATCAGTGCTTGATTGACTGTAGGTGTGGATCTCACTGATACAGGGAGCTGACTGTGATTTTTAACTTATTGTACCTTATCACACACCAAAAGAATAAAATGTACCTGAAGTAGGTAATTTAAATATCATACTGTGTCATTTTGACTTAAAAGATTAGAGGGAAAGAAGAAAAATAATTAAGTATTCAGGATAGAAAAGTACAATAAAAAGTAGAGATTCAGATGAGAGAAATGAATCCCAGAGTACAGCTCTAATCTACCTAAAAGTAGGGTTTAAACCCTAGTCGTAGGTTTAAATACATAAAGAATAGAAAACACACAAAATTTAACCTATTCAAATAGGTTTAATCACAAGGCAATATTAGACTGATTAAAAAAATCTCCTTCCAATTATATTTAAATAGAAATGAGAAAGGCTCACAGTATTTAACAGAAGTAATATTTGTGATGGGAGAAAACAAAGAACTTTATTATGCAGAGAAGACAAAGTGAAGGAAAATTACATATACCATGATTATAACCGTGAGTAGTGATGGGCTGTAGTCAGCTTCTCGTTTGAAATATCTTTTCCTTAGCAGCCCTGAAGCAACCTTTCTCTTAATTAAATTGTCTTTAAAAACACAGGGGAAAAAATAAAATTCACAAAACCAAGAAAAAGCAGGACAGTCCCCATCATTCTAGATAGAATTGGGGAGATTTTTCCCTATTAGGCAAACGGAACCAGGAGGAAAACACAGCAGTGGCTCCCTTGAGCTGATGGTCTAATATGGACACACACCTGCATTAGTCAGATTTTTGTTACTAGGACAAAACACCTGATATTCACAACTTAAGTGAAGGAAAGGTTCGTTTCAGCTCACAGTTTCTTAGGTCAGCTGGCTCCAAGGTAGTAGCATCATGGTGGGTGAAAGCTGCACATCTCTTAGCAGCTCCAGGGGCAAGGAAGAGCCAGCAAGGCAGGGGCCAGGGACCAGATACAGTCCCTACCCCAAAAACCCACCCACACAACCAGAACTGACTGTACCAAGCTGCTAGGCGTCTCTCAAGCTAATCAAGTTGACAATCAGGATTAATCATCACAAAACCAAGCGTGATGGTAAATTCCAGGAAGGCTGAAGCTGGAAAATGGCAGGTTTGACCCCAGGCTGGGCAACTTAGCGACTTAGCAAGACTCTGTCTCAGAGTCGAATATCCAAGCAAAGGGCTCAGGAAAAAGATCCCCGCTACCACAGTCAATTAACACTTAGGAGGCTGAGGCAGAAGGATTGCAAGACAAATTTAGCTACAAAGCAAGTCCAAGGTCAGCCTAGACCACTTAGCAAGATCCTGTCTCATAAAAGGAAATAGCAAAAAAAGAAAAAATGCTTTTCCATCACAATCATTCCTTCTTCTCCTCTTTCTCTGGTATTTGCTATACCGTTCAAGAGATGTATCATCATACGCATTAGCAAATGTCCCTCTCCTACAAGAATGCTCATTTTTGAGGCCAAAAGAGTCCTCTCACTCTACCTCTCCATGCTGAAATCGGACCCTTCTGCAATAGTCAGTCAGAATCTGCTACTTTCAGAAAATAACTAGTCCGAGTGGATGGAATAGGTTGGTAGGTGTCCAGGAGTATCACACACTTGGCATATAACACTGAGTAAAGGCTGTACCACTGTAATAGTGCATTCAAGGTACTGTATAACTTAGAACATTAGGCTATGCCAGTGAAAGGCCCATCTTTTCTAGTGGAAGATCCCTAGAATAAATTTTCCACCTCTTGTGGGAGGGACTGGTCTCGGGAGTTACATTCACAAAAACTCAGAAAATTTTGTGACCCAGTGAAGAAATTAACACAGCAACCAATGCACATAACCCAGCCATCAGGAAGTACCTTGACTCTGATACATCTCCCTTCTGTTGTGGACAAGAAAAGAGATGCTTCTACCACCACCACTCACTAAATCAATAAACAGTTAAAATTATAACAAAAGACCTAATGGAACAAGAATGCACAGCAAGTGGGAAAGAATTTCACCACCTACCTTCAAAGGAGGAACAAAGCGTTGAAATGAAGAAGGGAGTTTTAGAAAATATATTCTTGATATGCAGTAATTAGTCTCTTTAAACTAGGCATGGAAAATTGTAACAGGCTGAGGTGAAGACATCACAAAATAAGCAGGGAATTAAATGATATAAGAAAAGCTTGCTGAGGAATTAAAAATGCCACTGAGTAAAGAACCTGACTATTTTGCTCACCATAATCTAGCCAAGCCCAAGTGCACTATCTATAAAGGTATCAATTTGTGTCCCAGAGACTTCAGAGAGAAAGTACAGAAAGGCCACTGTCTCACATCCTAAACCCTGGAATATGAAGTCCTTGATGTAAAACTAGTCCTATCTTAGAAGGTAATATCTTAACTCATCCTAATACTGTAATAACCTGTTAGATTATGATTTACTTCACAAATAACCAACAGTTTGCATTTCTAACAAATTGGATGTAGTTGGGGAAATAGGAACAGCTAACAGAATGAAGTCGATTGGATCAGAAGGAGAATGCTCTTTGACTCTCGCCTCGTTAAGGTTATGCCCTTAAGAGCTAAATTAATGGCATTTATTCAAATTCAGAGAAACATTTAGGGCCATTTACAACCATTACAGTCAGAAGCTCTTTTGGTTTGGATACGTGGACAATTGCCTCCCTTTTGTTCATCTCTGTGCTGTCAATGCCTCTCCACCATATTGGCTGAAGGGTGCAGTAATTGTATAATACTTCACTCTGTTCAAAGTGTTTTCATGTCCCTTACGTGATTACAGCCTCAGAGCAACTAGGGGAGGAAGCAGATCGGGTGTCTGCCTGCTTCCATGCCAAAGAGGTACGCTGCTGAAGGAAAGAGACTCCGTGGCTTCCAAGGATGCGCTGGGGAAGGGACTCATGGCCCCCATCCTGTCCCTCTGCTCCCCTTCCAGCCACTGTTAATCTCCAGGACATTGTAGCAAAGCCTGATACCTAAGTCATGAAAAGCTTATTCAACAAGCGTAGCAAGGGCTGCACTTGACTAAGTGCCCCTCAAATCATATTTTGCCAGCATCCTTAAAAAGAACATATAAATAAAATCCTAAGGGACTTCAGTTGCTTTGCGGGGGAGGCACAGAGGGGCCATGAAAGGGTGGTGGTATGGTTTAAACAGCAAGTGCCCCCCACACACACAAAGACGTGTGTATTATTGAGGACTTGACACCAATGCACCAACATTCAAAGATTGGACCTAAAGAGACTCTTGCTTGGTGAGGGTGCTAATTTTATCAGTGGTAGATTAATCCATTAATATGTTTGGAGATGACTGGGCTGTGAAGAGGCAGGACCCAGATGGCAGAAGACACTGGGGCATTCTAAAGGGTATGTCCACTCTTGGCCGATCTCCGTCTCTGTCTGTCTCTCTGTCTGCTCTGTCTGCCTCTCTGTCTCTCTCCCTCTGTCTCTCTCTCTGTCTCTCTCTCTGTCTCTCTCTCTGTCTGTCTCTGTCTATCTGTCTCTCTCTCTGTCTCTCTGTCTCTCTCTCTCTCTCTCTCTCATCTCCCTCCTGGCTGCCATGAAGTGAGCAGCTTTCCTCTGCTATGAATTTTCTGCCACACTGTAGTCATAAAAGCCAAG
The DNA here is from genome assembly GCA_004027455.1 of Hydrochoerus hydrochaeris. NCBI lineage: Eukaryota > Metazoa > Chordata > Mammalia > Rodentia > Hydrochaeridae > Hydrochoerus > Hydrochoerus hydrochaeris. Next base: position 17,741 of record PVLA01011139.1, read on the forward strand.
GGGCTTACCCACCATGGATTGAAACCATGAGCCAAAATCAACCTTTTCTCCCCTCACGTGGCTTTCTCAGATACTTGGCTACAGCAAGAAAGACCTGGCCAGCACAGGCGACTATGGGATGTGTGTACACTGCGGTTCCTGATCTGGGTGCTGTTACATCGATGTTGTCACGTTGGGATGGTTCATCAAGTCGTGCCGTTCTGCCGTGCACTTTTCTGCATCAGGTTTTATGTGTCAGTTAAAGAGAAGCTTGGGAGGTTTTTTCCCTCTGCTTTGCTTTCTTTTGTTTTGCTCAGCTTTTGCAGTACTAAAGATTACACTCAGATTTTCAGTCCTCAGGCCTCAGCCTCTCAGAGAGCCCGGCTTAAAGCAGCACACCTAGCTAGAGTGAGGATTCCAGGGTGCACCCAATCCTCCAACCCCACGCTCTTCCTTCACTCTGTCTGTCCCTCGTGTTCTGTATTCTTCTTCTCTCCCTCCCAGGGGGAATCACCCTACTTGTTAAAATTGTACTGCAGCAAATGTTAGTAAATGACGTGCCTTGTGGTGGTGATTAAGTCAAATAAAACACATTTGTCACTGAAGAGATGGCCTCCAGCTGTTTATCTGGGAAATATAATTGAATACTAATGGGATAAACACTAGAAGTTGCCAGTTTTATTTTCACTAAAGGTGTTGGCTAAAATATGAGAGGAGAAATTTCCAGAAATTTAAAATACAAGCAGGCTTTTACAAACACACCATAATTCTTCTAAAGAATTTAGCAGAGGTGATTGTGAAATCAATTCATCTCCCTGTAACCAATGTGGAACAAATACCAAGAAAGCCCTTATTTACCCAGTACAGTTGATACTTTATATTTTAACTCCAAACAAACTATGCTCCCTACTTGCATATGAACTTGTTCCGGCATCTCATAATTGCATTTTGCCCAATTTGTGCTTTCCAGAAATGCTTATTATATCTCTTACCTTAGAGTCACACTCACTATCAAACAGCAGTTATCAAGATGTGGACCGAAGTGGAAAAGAGGCTCTGAAAGTGTTTGTTAAATAACTCCAATTGTGGATTTATGTGCCAGCATTTGGGAGGCTGAGGCAGGAGGATTCTTGCAAGTTTGAGACCAAGCCCAGCCTGAACTGCATAGGGAGATCCTGTCTCAAAAAGACCCCCCCCCCAAAAAAAAAGTGGATTTATGATGTAGAAGACTATGATACTGCAAATGAAAGTGAAATGTTTGAATAAAATGGCTTCACTAAAAACCAGTGCTTAGTGAGATTCTGTAATATGCCCAAAATACCCCAAGGAGTTTGCCAAAGTGAACCACAGACTTGGATCCCACCCTTAGGATTCCTGCCTGCCATCTCAAGAGCTGAAAGACATTGAAACGACAACAAATACAGACTCATAAAGACTCTGGTGTAGCAGGTTTCTATAAAGCACCTTTTGACTATTTGGTTCACTGAGTTGCCAGGTATAAGGTTCAATTTCCACTGTCCCTTCTCCTAAATGAAACCCCTGACACAGAGACCAGAGAAGTTAAGCAATATACCCATGGTTCTCAGACCAGAACCCAGTTTCCAGGACTATTTTGTGACCACCTATAAAAATATTAGATACAGGCCAAACTTTCCTGAATTATAAAAGTAGCATAACAGGAGGCCAAACAGCTTTGTTTTGGGGAGAATCTCACAGGCATAGATAAAAAGTTAGGAGTGAACTTGACTGAGAGCCAGGACCAAACAGATGAATGATGGAGGGATAGTTGCAGGAGGAGGTAACGGATTAGGCGAAAGGGAGTTGACAAGTGACAACCAGTGGGCTGTGGTCAGAGGCCTTGAAAAGGAGGACCTTGAGGAAGGAAAGACCACCAGGAGGCGGGGCTCAGCCGCCAGCAAAACTGCAGGTGTTCTGGGCGGGAAGAGCGCCGCACTCAGGAGCCTTCGCAGGATTCCGAAGCCATCCATGGTCTGAGATCACCTGGTTCCCTTATGCAGGAACATGAAGGTGCATGTGTTTCTACTCTTTCCCTTATATCTTTGCACATGACCCACCATCTCCCACTGCTGAGAAATGTGTCCGATTACGGTGCGGATCTAGAAGGTCCCCCAGACTCTCATGTGTTCAGAAGTGGAGGTTTTAGAAAGCAACTGGGTCATGAGGTTCTACACTCATCAGTGGATCCATCCATAGCTGACTCCACAGCTGATTATGCTGTTAGAAGGTGGCATCCAGTCAGAAGCAGTGGGTCACCAGGGACGTGGCCTAGAAGGGTGTATACCTCCCTCCCTGGCTCTCTCCAATCTCTCTCTGTCTCCTTCCAGGCCACCATGACATGAGCAGTTGTCCCCCACACAGGCCTTTGCACCAAATTCCTGCCTTGGAGCCAACAAGTCATGGACTGAATCCCCTAAAAACTGTGAGCCAAAATAAACCTCTCCTCCTTTAAATCATGGGTGCTGTGTATTTCAACCCAGCAATGAGAAAGTGATTGAGACATGTCCAAGCTGAGCCAACACTAGGAAGGGAGAGAGAAAATAGTGTCAGTAAGTTCTTTACCCCACCGCCTCCCCCAGAGGGCTGCTTGCCTTTGTCTCTCTGGTCAACCTGAGCCTATTCATTGAACAACAATTTTTAGAGAAATTCAGCCTCCTTGAATTGGACCAGCGGTGCATACCCATTCATAGATATTTTTGCCCTATCAAATCATTCTTACCTTTTCCTCTCAACAATCTTTCCATTCAAAATTCTTTAGAAATACACACAAAAGGAGGAAAGCAGGCCAGCATGCATGCTAATGACATTGTGTTCATTTCTCCTCAAGCACAGCCCACTCACAGACTCGTCCTGTTACATTTTTGTTTTATTCTCTGTTCTATTCTGTAAGGCACAGTTGTTATACTCTCGCTTGGCAGGCACAGCAGAACCAAAAGGATTATACACTTAGCATCTGGAAATATTCCACTATCATCAAAGAGCAAAATCTGTGCCCTGCTCCCCTCCTCCTATGCCTAGCAGGTAAAACAAGAGAGAGAGAGAGAGAGAGAGAGAGAGAGAGAGAGAGAGAGAGAGAGAGAGAGATTCATTTGCAGACCCAGAGCAGCACCACTGGAGGAAGCCAGCATGCTAATGGGAGTCACATGTTCTGAGAGACGGTGACTTATTCTGGAAGTACAAGCCACATGTGGTACATAAGCAGGAGAGGACTTGGAAAGACTTAGGTGACAGGCTTTTAACACTGTCAAGGGAAACAGTCAAATCCTCAGATTCATGCATTCTATGCCAATATGCGATTTCTCCCCTCCAAAAAAATGAAGCACAACTCCAGACCGTTATTGAAACAGCCAAAGAGAAGACTAAGGAAGCAGTCAGCAAACGCTGGGCAGCCCCTTGGGCTTGCGGTAACATCATTCCCACCATGGGTCTCTCGCAGGGGAGGCGTCTCATTCCTGTCTCTGCAAAGCTTTCTGCAAGCCAAGTAGCTAAGAAGTCAATCAGCAGTGCTCAAACCCACAAAAATGACATTGTCTCGGACAAGATCTTGCCGCTGTGGCTCTCAACCCAAGATGTGCAACAGAATGGCTTTTGGATGCCCAGGGACCCTGCAGAATCTCTGGAAAGGGGACCCAGTTGTGTGTGATTGCTAGCAGCACCGGATGTGAGTTGGCTGTGACCCTATTCAGAACAAGCATTGGTTTGCAAATTCACTTATTTTTACATCTCACTCTGCCATCTATAATAATGGATAGTGAGTGATTTCTTCTTTGGAGAGGTTTTCAGTCCAGAAATATTCCATGGGAGGACATTTCAATGTAAATTAAAGCAGAGAGACAATGCGAAGGGCAGATCTCCATGCTGAATCCATTAGCCCTGTTACCAGCTCCTCTCCCACCTCATCTCAACCCCATTTGACCTGTAGCCAGTAGGGAAAAGGCAATAGCTTTACCAAATCTGGTGTCCAGTTCTCAGATGTTCAAATAAATAGTATTTTCCTACCAAAGGAGAGCCAAGATTGTACGATGCTTGTAAAATATGCACATGTGAGTCCAGGCCAAATGCAAATCATGCCCTAGCCCTGTCTAGTAGCTGGCTGTCAGGCAGGAAACACAGCCCAAGCCAGGGAGCGCAGAGACCCAGAGCTGTTACGGCCGCTGCTACTTAGTAGCGCCCGGATTCTGGGCAAGGCTTTTCCTCTGGGAGTTTCAGCATCTTTGTCTTGAAGCAGGGTTGTAGTCAAGCAGATGGTTGGGGTGGAGGGGTAGCTCAGTGGTGAGCACTTCATAGAATGGGCAAAGCCCAAGGTTCAGCCTCCAGCGCTGGGCCCTACAGTCAAAATTCACACTCTCTCCTTCCTTCCTCCCTGCTTTGACCTTCTGACTTGCTCCATCCTCAAACTTGGTTCTTTATTCCAAGTTCTTGACCTCATCTCTACTCTGTCGTGGGCCTTGTTGACCTCCAGTCTCTGCAGGCCCGGGTTTGAGGCACTCCTACCAAGAAATAGGAAGGAGAAGCAACCCCTGCAGGCCAGCACCGTGACATCTAGCTTGGACTCCCATTGTCAAGACCCCTCTGCCTCTCCATCTCTGGAGCCTGTTCCAATAGCTAGAATGTACCTTGTTCACCCAAACAAGTATCTACCTGCAATCTCACCTTTTCATTTGTTTTCTGATGTGTTACCACTCCTGGTTACCTACATAGTATTACAGTTAACATCTTAGGCTGAAGCTCTAAATCTCAAGCTCAGTTTAGCCACAGACTTGGCTGGTTTCCCACCAAGGGCACTTTTCACACCATCAGGCTGCCCAGCTGGTATGACCTGCCCCCTTCCCAGGTGTCTCAATACTCTACACTGCCCACCTACCAACACTGGCTGGGCAGCAAATAAAACTCAACTGACTCTTCCGTCTGCCCCTGAAACCCCATAAAGTCAGCTGGATTGCTCCAGAGCCTGGCTCGCGTGGCGCCATGTTCCAATCCCTTGCAGACAAGCTGGGTTTCCCATCCCAGGTCAGCACAATCACACCCCTTATCCTGAACCTACTTCTTCCAATCTGTTGTCTTTGCCCTTCTTTGGAAACCACATAACTTTCCTAGAAATAGAGGGACACCCATTCTTCTGCCACCCAAGTACCTGGGTACTTTGAACCCTGTCAACCACTTTCTTTTTCCTGGAATATTTTATACCCTTAGAGGCAGTCTTGATTTCCTTTTGTTACTGTAATTGGTTACTGCAAACTTGTTGGCTTAAACAACCCAAATTTAGTTTATTATTTGGAGGTCACAGTCCCACTGGGCTAAAATTAAGTTTTTGGCCAGTTGCTACTGGAAGATGGAGGAGAGAATCCATCCCTTGCCTGGTCCAGCTCCCAGACTGCCAGAACCCTTAGCCTTGAGCCTCTTCCAAATGCAAAGCCAGCTATTGCATCACTGTGATCTCCACTGTCACACCTCCTCCCTCTCTTTTCCTTATAAGGACTTGGTGATCACAGTGGATGCACTCAGATACTCCAGAGTAATCTTCCTGCCTCAAAATCTTTACCTTAATCAGCTGCAAAGTCCCCTCTGCCTTGTATATTAACAAGTGCTGAAACTAGAAAGAGGACATGTCTGGGAGCCACCATGGTCCCTGTCATGGCCACTGTGGTTATTTCTCACTCTGTTCTTGTTTCCGCTCTGAGCACCCTGCCGTATGTTCCTCTATGGGCTCTTTTTTCCCAGAGAGCTTTAACGTCTTGGTCCCTCCCACTCCATGTGCTCAAGGTGGTCCTGTGCCCATAGACACCTCTCTTCCTGGGTAGATAGCAAAACCACCACTTCCGGTGCACGGCCAGCCCAGGAACAAAACTGGAAAGTAGCCAGGGTCAGTGCCTCAGCAAGGGGACCTCTGGGGGTGGTTTTGTCTCCCTTTGGTGTGATGATCCAAGAGGTGAGCTCAATCTGGCAGGCGAAATAAGCATGGACAGACAGACAAATAAACACAAATGTCTCTGATATCCTAGTGTTATCTTCTTAATAGATAAACAGTTCAAATGTTCCATATTTTGTTCGCTTAGTACCTTCTCTATGAACAGGAGAGAAAATAAAGCTAAACCTAATAGAAAACAGAAGAAAGAAAATTACACAAGATAACACAGATGGCTGTCGCCTAGTGAGAACTTAACAGGAATTGTGTTAAGCACAGTATGTGAAGTGTTTTATCTTATTTAATCCCTGTAATGGACAGATGAAGTAATTATTTTTAATATTAAATGAAAAAATATAACCTTGGAGGTTCACAGATAGTAGGCACAGTCTGGTCTTGAATCCCAGGCTGCCCGAAGGCCCTGTTGGTAATAACCAACAGCCTACTTGAGTTGAGAGAGAGGCAGAAGTTCAGGGACAAAGAATGTGTGAAAGTTAACAGGAAGTGGCTTTCATTCTTCTGCAAGGCGACACTTGTAATTTTCCATGATATTTATTTTTCCACAGCTGCTCCAGAATTCTACAGGCCTGGAAAGAAAGGTCTCAGGTTCCCTGTTACCCCACCATGTCCCAGTCACTGGGGTCAGAGGATCCAGCTGCTAAACCTCAGGAGAGTACAAGTCAGGGAAGGGGCTGTGGGACAGCTGGTCCAGGAACTTTCCTTCCAGTCAGCCCAGGTCCAGCCCACCCCTAGCTAATTTACCATGGATGGTGAAAATTACTGCTGGATGTCAATTCAAAAAGCTAAGGCAAATGGAATTAATTCATCCCTGAGTTAACAGAGAGCGAAAACGCCTGGGCCAGAGGCCTGTCAGGTCCTTGTCTCCTCTGCCAGTCACAGGCCCTTAATTAATACTCACTGCTCTCCTACTCTTGGGTCCCAAGAGTGTGGGCCCCACAAGGAGCCCAGGACTCACAGGCCCCTCCCCCTCCCACCTCACCCCTGCTCCTGCACTTACCCTTATAGATACAGACTGAGTTTTATGTAACGGTGGGACAATGGTGGTCCCCAGACACTGCGAAGCACAAGGAAGGGATGTGCTGGACCCTGCAGTTCTCCAACAGGAAGAGCCATGCCTGCCTGTCCCACCTCCCTCCACTGCTCTGTTCCCTTCTTCCTATGTATCACTTTCTTTTCACAAATGTTAAATTATTGGATGGTTCAGTCTCGTCTTAGGTTGGGCCACTATAACAAAATACCATAAGCTGGGGTGGCTTATAAATAACAGAATTCATTTCCTACAGTTCTGGAGGCCGGAAATCCAAACTCATACTCCTGGAAGATGCTTGTCAAGCGAAGGCTGGTTGCTCATAGAGGACTTTCTTTTCACTGTGACTTACATGGCAAAAGAGATGAGGGCTGTCTTTGGGACTTTTTTGTGAGTACAAATCCCACTCCTGAGAGCTCCACCCTTAAGACCCAATCACCTTCTAATTATATGACCAAAGGGGAGAGGATTTTAACCTAGGAATGGGGCTGAAAGTTGCTTCTAAGAAAAGACTGAAAGAGAGAGAAAGAGGCTAGAGAGTGGGAGAGGGAGGAAGAGAGGGAACAGAAGGTGTGGATTGCTGAGAGTAGAGGAAGGATAGATGGAGGGAAGGGAGAAGAAGGGGAACCCACCGCCTCCACTTGGGAAGAACTTTTTTTGTAATTTTATTCATTTAAAATTAATTCAGCGTATTTAGTCATTAAGTGCACATTCTCTCGTAGGGCTTTCCGATTGGATTTCCATGTGATTAATGCTGTTTACAAACTTCGCTAAATTCCCTCAGACATTTTTATACAATGTTTATAAGTATTTCTCCCCCAAATTTCAAGTACTTCAAGAGGAAGATGTACAAATCTAACAAGAAAGGTCAGTAGGCCCTTGAGCAACTCAGAAATCCAATCAATCAAACCTCAAATGTATTAATTTGGAATTGTAAACATGTGATACAGCTTATGAAAGCCATGTTCTCTTAAATTACTCATATTAAAATCACAAGTCTACCTGCTTTTTCCGTTGACAAAGGATAATTGTGTATATTTGTAGGGTAGAATGCAATGTTTGCATGTGTGTATGTACCTAGCACAATGATCTAATCAAGCTAATTAATGTGTCTGTCACCTCACATACTTACCATTTTTTTGTGCTTAAAAACATTTAAAATCTACACTTGAAGCAACTTGAGAAAGACATTACTATTAACTATAGTCACATAATACCATACAATAGATCTCTAAAACTCACAGACCAGCTTTTTGTTGTTTGTGTGTGTGTGTTTGTTTGCTTTGAGACCGGGTCCTACTCTGTAGTCCAGGCTGGCCTCAAACCTATGGCAATCTTCCTGCCTCAGCCTCCCCAGGGCTGTGATTATGACAGTAATTTTTAAACTATTCCAATATTCACTGAATATGAGCAGGAAGAGAAGAGACAAAGAAAAGGGAAATTTGCAGAATCTGCCTCTCATTAAACTTGGAGAAGCTTTTGTTTGGAAGAAAGAAGAAAGATCAGACTAAGTGCCCCACGGCGGGAGTCCCATCCTAAAAGGAAAAGGGGTAAAGAGGACCAGGCAGATATCAGCCCCTGGCGTTGCCAAACTGCAGCGCAAAGCTGCCCTCTCCCACCGCGAGCCCTGCGCAGCTCCTCCCCGCGGGCCAGCCCCAACCCACTTCCGAACACTGCAGGCAGTTCAGAATGAACTCTGGCAGGAGAAACTGCACAGGCTTCTCTTCCTTTTTTCCTTCCTTCCTTTCTCCTCCTTCCTTCACTCTCGCCCCTTCTTCCTTCTTTTCCTTCATCAATAAAGCAACATTTTTGCAATTCTGATGACGATTTTCTTCAACTGCATTGCAGACCCTTGCTCTTCCCAGCTGCTCAGGACTAAGAATTCTCATCCAGCTCCAACAGATGGAAAATGCCAGCTAACCCCACAACACCCTCATCCGTTCATGCACATACAGTGGTCTGGGCACTCCTGTCTGCCAGCAAGTGAAAGATGGCACCCGGTCCTCCATATGACGATGAGTGACACCATGGTGACCTGATCATGGCATTCACAGATGACCAAGGGTCCACCCAGGTCTCTTTTTCAACCCTGAAAGTGACATCAAGAAGCACTTCAACCGGGGTATAATCACAAAACTAATGTCACCTTTCTAAGCTGCTGATGCTACTCAGCAGCTGCACCTGGAAAGATGCCGGGCACATAGTAGGTGCTCACTAAAACGACTTGAGACTGTGGAGGTGAGGTGTGGACTGAAGCCAGTCACAACCTCATGCTTGATTACTCGCACACCACCAAAAGCTAAGGTTTGGTGAAAAGTGATGCGATGCCAGGCACCGTGAGATTTGCTATGCAAATATTGCACCTTACTGCTCGCCACCATCCCTGAGGGGAGTTATTTTTCAAATGACTGAATGGGCACAGGAGGCTGCCTTGGTCTATTTTTAGTTACTATAACTGAAGACCACAGACTTGAATAATTTATCAAGAATGAAGTTTTATTTGACTTATTTGGCTCATGGTTCTGAAGGCTGTGAAGTAGGCTCATGTATGGGCAGCCTGGAAAAGTCCATGTCACTGGCCCTGGAATATCAAAGGGAAAGCAGAAGAGTCCTGCAGTAGGTGGATAATGGGCTGAAAAGCATCAAGGGTGTCCCTTTGTTGTAGGCTACTGCGTTAGATAGAAATATTACAGACAGGGCTGGGTCTCCCCTCAAAGGAGCCAGTGCAGAAGGCCAGATCCCTTGGAACTGCAGGGGAGACAGACGCCTCCACTGTGGGCTAGACCTCGAGACAAAAGATAAGTCAAAGGCAGCCACACACTTCCTAAGGATAAACATTAGGGGCTGATATTCTAAATAGGTCTCTATGACCCCAAGAGTCACCATTGCAACCCCCTGTGGAATCACTGCTCTCGGTGCATGCCCATTCATGACTCACTTCCCCATTAGTCCCAGATTTAATCAATTTTATCTGAGCATTTAATGTGACCGGTTAGCCATAGTTCTGTCCCATCTCAGGCCCACCTTGCCAGTTCCCAGGTTTTCCTCATCTTGGACCTGTCTCACCTTGTGGTTTTGCTTTGAAAGTCCCTAGAAAAGACAGAGCCTTTGGCAACCCACGCTGGACCCCTTCTGACTCTCTCAGACAGAAGCTTTCTTTCTCCCAATAAATATGTTCTGCTTTTAACCTCCGTTGTTCCCTAAAATTCATTCTTCGATTTTAGAGAACATGAACTCATACCCAACATCTGAAAGGCTGTGAGTTTCGTTCCTCTGTATCACTGTCTTCCTGGATGCCACCTACAAAGGTGGCACCCATCTCCTACCCAGCCTGGTGGCTGCCCTCGGACTTTTCCTGAAGCCCAAAGTTGTCAAAAAGCAGATCCAAGAGGTTTGTCCAGCACCAGGAAGTTCATTTGGTCCACACTAACTGTAACCAGATGAAACCCACAGGCACAGAGAAGATTCAAGGGACAGGTCCTGGCATCAGGGGTCCTCTACCTGTTGGTTTTCTTGGTGCTCAGAAAGCTTCTTTACCTTCAGTGATTCCTTCCCCACGCTGTCGAGAAGGAAAGAGAGGCTTTCGGACTAGCAAATTGGAAGGAAAGAATAGCAAAAGGAAAACAGTTCTCATCTAATGAGCAAGAACACTCTGCCAAGCACGCACTTGCTTTGCATTTGTTTGTTTTTTCAGCACCAGGGCTCAAAGCTAGAGCCTGCCACAAACTAGTGGAGTACCTTATCACTGAGCTACATCCCTGGCCCTTTTAAAAATTTGTATTTTTTCTTAAAAAAGGGTCTTGCTAAGTTGCCCAGGCTGGCTTTGTATTTGTGATCCTCCTGCCTCAGCCTCCCGCTGAGTAGCTGGGATGACAGTTGTGTGTCACAACCCTGGCCTGCTGAGGGTTTATATCCATCATTTCATCTCCCCTTCACATAAACCTAGTAGGCAGGCACCAAAATGATACCAAAAGTGAAGCACAGAGAAGTCATACAACTTATCCAGCGGACAGAAGGTTCTTGACAAGCCTCTCGAGAGGAACCGGGTTTACTGCTCCCGGGAGGGTCTGTTCTCTTGTTTAGAATTCTCCAGAGCACAGGGCAGCCAGCCCACAATGCACCCGGGCGCTGAGGGAGTGGAAAGGAAAAACAAAGCACCTGCAAAGCCAATTAGTGAGCTGAAATCCAACTCCAAAACCTCACTGCTGGTTCCTTGAGCTAAGGCGGAAGCTTTCATCCCAGTTACCAGCTCCAGCACAGCACTTGGACTAACCGCGCTTCCCCGCAGGGAAAGGTAAACATTGTTGTGGAAATGCAAACACAACACTAATGGTCTAACACGGCCTGGAATGGAGGCCTGGTTGCTTTTGGAAACAAGCCCCCCGCGAGGGTACGGGTGGGCTGTCCTCCTCACCCCTGAAGGGATAATCCCTCCCACCGCCTCCTGTACTCGGCCCGGCGGTAGTGACAGCACCCGCAGGGCAGATAAGGAATGAAGTACTAATTTCGCAGCCAGAGAGTCCTGCCGGCTCTGCGCACACGTAGAAGTCAGCACCTCCCAGGCTCTGGGGAGGCGAGTGTCACCCACTCCATCCGGCTCTGCTCTCCAAGGGAGGCGGCCAGGGAAGCTTGAAAGGAATAATTACAGGTGGGGCCCGGAGCATCCCCGATGGAGATAGCAGCCAGGCCTCCGCTGCCAAGCGCACCCGGAAAGAACCTCTGCCGCCCCCATGATCAGCCAGGCTGCTGGCGGGGAGGGGTTCGGGCCTGTAATTAGGCGCCACTGGCTCGGCACGTCTGCGCAGGAGGCAGATCACAGGTGGGAGAGCTGCCGGGAAGCGGTTCAAGGGAAGAGAAGAAAGAAAACACAGGATGAGCTGACTCAAAACACAGAAATGAGGTGCAAGAATTCGATTAGAGGCCCAGGGTAGGTGGCAGGAAGTGGCGGGTGCGGCAGAGACTCTGAAGTGTCCTTTAGTTCTTGTGCGGATGGGGCAGGGTTTTTTACGTTTCAATTCACAGGGGATCAGGGTCGCAGGGAGGGATGGGCAGTGGACGTTTCTAGAAAGGTGAGAAACACAGGAGAAAGTGTGGTCCTGGGCCACCTGCTGCTCCTTTCAATGAGATAATGGATTCACGGATCAATACACTCAAGAGCTATTGGAGGCCTCTCTGACCTGGCCTTTGGCAGGTCACCAAAACCACAAATGACCATCAAAGACCCCCAGCTGAGCACAGGCCAGGAAGGGGGAAGGTTAGAAAGGCTTTAACAAGAGCCAGACAGGAGGAAATTAAGTGAGGTTTGCTGTCACAAGGTCCTATTCACAGGGGCCAGGGAACTGCAGGCTGTTGTTAGGACTGTGAGTCCTGTCGCCAGGAATAAAATTATACGGGAGCTGTGGTCAGCAAACCTGGGTGCACAGGGGAATCAATGCAAAGTGAATGGAGCTTTAAAGACCACTCAACGCCCAGACTTCCTCCAACGCAGTTAAGGTAGAATTTCGAGGGTAGAACTCAGGCACCCCTAGTTTGTAGAGCTCCCTGAATTGATGCTAAGGTTCAGCCAGTTTGGAACCACAATTTTAGAGGAAGCAGGGCTTGTCTCTGTCTCCAGGGAGTATCCATCCCTGCCTGATATAGAGCCCCCTAACCGTCAAGTTCAAGGCTATGACTAGAAACCAGCCATTCCCCAGTCCTTAGTGAATGCAAGGTAATGAGCTAGGCTCTGCCCAGCCAGTTCATAAAGGCAGTAAGGGAGACCAGATGTGGATGGGGAGCTCAATGAATGTTCATGAAGCACTAGAATGAATGAATAAATAAGTCGCTGACCTGACAACAATAACACAACAATTAAACACATGAAAAACAGAGAAACGTGGGTTATACACAGGGGAAAGAATGCTCAATAGGGTGGAGGGGGTGGTTCACAAGGGTGGTAGCCTTTGCATCAGGCCTGGAAGGATGGGTAGTAATAACATTTAACATTTGCTCAGAGCTTTAAAGATGATGAATATTTTACATACATTAATTCACTTAGGGCCTTCCAATAGCCCTTGACATTGGCATTTGTTGGTTATTTTAATACCTACTTCAGATTGGAGGAAAGGTTCAAATGATTTAACCAAGGTCCTGGAGCTGGTGAGGAAGGGGACCCACACCCTTCATCCGGAAGCCCCTGTCCCTGGTGACACGGCTGCCAGGGCTCGAGAAGGAGTCGAAAAAGGACATGGATGTTCTGTTCTGAGCCTGTGGCTTGTAGAAGGCAGGGTGGGGGAGGTTAAAAGATTCTTCCTTTCAGGAAAACAATCGTGAGTGTGAGAAGGGCTGTAATGTTGGTGAAGGGATCCCCCAGAGACCCCCAAATGCTCAGCACAATTTGCTGGCTTTTTTTTTTTTTTTTGAGATCCTTCTCATACTCTCCCAGGCATTCCTCTCGGTTGAACTTGAACTTGTCTCATCTCTCCAAGATGATAGATTCCTTGGCCAGACACTGGCCACATCTGTTTGAATTTCTCTTGTACTGAGCCCAGGAGGTGGGGGATAGGTTTCATGGAACCTGCAGCTCATATAATTTAGGGGCCCTTTGTTAAAGAAAAACACCCTGGCAGACTAAGTACACAGTAAATATTTAGGATGAAAAAACTCACAGCAAATTACAAATTCTAAATGGCAAACCAGAGAAAAAGCACCTATTTTTACTCCTGAAATGTCTGACACCCTTTTCATACTTTTTAACCTCCAATTTCTTTCTTTCTTTCTTTTTTTACCTCCAATTTCTTGAGTGGCTTTGGAAGATTTTTGTAAGACCAATTTTGGTAGCAAGCATGGAGGATCCAAACTCCTTTCATACTGATACATGCTTGGAAATGTTTATTTGAACAGCACAATTTGTTAATGGTAATGTTCTGTTTGCCAGGTTATTTTCCTTTTTTAACTGTAAGATTTGGCGACAAGTCTCATACAGAGACTAATCTTCAAACCTCTTTGACTTGATGACTAAGTAATGGGGAAACAATCCAAAGGGCTTTTCCCTACTGCTACACACCACCCAACCCAACTTTTCTGATCCTAGATGTTGTGAAATAGGATTTCTCCACACACCAACCAACAGAACTCAAGCAGACACCAGCTGGGAATCCTATAATTCAATTAAATCTGACAGAATCTACTTTGAAATAATATCAAATCCTCTAAATTAAGTATTCTGTCCCCCAAGACTGCCCCCACTTCTGATATCAGTTGCAAATCTCAGGTTGTGACCTGCACTTCTGACCCACCTGCTATAAAGCAGGGATTTCTACTACCCTCTCTCAGATTCCATTAATTTGCTAGATGTAGCTCACAACTCAAAGAAACACTTTATTTACATTTGCCTATGTATTATAACGGTATTACACAGGATGTAGGGGAACATCCAGAAGAAAGAGACGCATAGGATGAGGCATGCAGGAGAGGGCAAAGCTTCTAGGACTTCTCAAATCCATTCATTACTCTCCAGGCACCTGTGTATATTCATAGCAGGAAGTACTCTTTCTTTGGGGGTTTTAGGGAGGCTTTGTTACATAAGTGTAACGGATTACATCATTGCCCGGGGAAGACCACCTCACCTTTCAGCCTTTCTCCTTCTAGAGGTCTGAGATGAACCTCAATGCTTCAATCCTCTAATCACATGGTGGCTTCCACTGGCACTAAGCCCCCACCCTGGATCTCCCCAAGAGCCCCACCTGTGGCCATCTCAAGCAGACACAAAGATACTTATTGCCTGAGAGAATCCAGAGTTTTAGGAGTCACGTAGCAAGAAACAGGAAATGCTATTATATATCACAATATCTCAATGAGCCTCGTTTGTCAATGAGCCATGAGCTCTCTTTGTTGCAGCAGAATGCTGTAGGTGTACTGTGCTTTGTGTGATTGTACAAGAAAGAAATTTCATTTTGCCTAGGAATAGATGAGAGGAATCAATCCTTCACTCTTTGTTTTACTTTTTTGATACTTAGAAGAATTTCCCAGCGACTGGGTTACAAGCCTGTATGTTTCAATTCCTGTTTCTTCTCTGCTTGCTTCCGGGTGCTGAGATCTGTGGGATGTGGCCATACCCTTCTCTACACACTCCTGGCTTCGTACCTTGCGATCTTCATAGCAGGTGAGTCAGTACCAAGGAGGTTAAAGGTATTTGCAGAACATGAACACACACTGGAAGTTCAGCAAGATTAAAACTGTACTGCCACTGAACTCGGTCTAAGATGCACACTGCTTTCCCTTCAGAAGACTTAAAAAAGCATGTTAGCCACTCCTCCAATGACACCTAATGCAAGGGGAAGGAAGAATGATGGAAGGGAAGTCAGAGCCAAAAGGAGACAGCAATCCTCGCCAATTACAGTTATTATATCACAGGTTCAGAGATTTAGCAGAAACCTATGATCATGCAGACACCTTGCCAGGGCTCATTCGATGCCTTGGAAGGGACCCAGGCAAGAGAGGAGTTGGATGCTTGTATTTGTCAGCTCCACCTCTGAACACATTCCAGTGCTTTTCAGAGGATACAGCTAAATGCATGAACATCTTTTTCTCTTATTGCAGGAGCCTGGCTGAGAGCTGAGATTACAGAACACTCTGCCCAAGTAGGAGGGACCTGCAAAACACACACACCCCAGCCCCAGGCTGTCAGGCCCACCTCAGTGCAATGCCTAGAATTCAGCCCAATGTACTCACACAGGTTAGGCATTGTGGACCTGTCTCCAAGCTCGTTCCAGACCATTTGCCTCTATCAATCCAAATTAAAGCTGCTTGTCCCTTTCCTCCTCTTATTAGCAAATGTTTTATGCTACTGATGCATACTGAGCTCATAGTCAGCTAATATCTTTGGATGTCTCACCTTTTTCCAAGCCAGCTGTCTCCCAGGATGTAATTGACCAGTTTAGGTACAAATGCACAAGTCCATGTTGATTCCAATTAAATTGCATACTTTTATGTTTAGCCTACCACTCTGGCCTCAGGCGATGGATGGTACTCTAGGCTGTGTCATCCACAGGATCACTGTGACTACCCTTTCCTTTACATGCAAGTCACTTATTACAAAACATTAATGGGACATGGCCCTGAGAGCTGCTCATTCCCACTTTACCTTGATATTAATTCATTAACCAACCTCTTGGGGGTCCCAATGTTCAAGCTACCTTGAATTCATCTCATTGTAATACCATACTATCACTCAAATAACAAAAACAAGGATATCAAATGCTTTGACGAAATCCATGCATCTTTCATATTCCTGCCATACAACAGCTCAGGGACTCTGTCAAAATATTTTAAATGAATCTGTGGGTGTAACTCAGTGGTAGAGCACATGCTTAGCATGTGTATGTCCTGGGTTCAATAACCAGTGTCTAAAAAAGAAAGAAAGGAAACCTGAGTGCAGTTGAATGTCTTTTTTTCTCAGCGCATCTATTCCTATTGACCTTCGCTTCTTTTTCTGCAATTCAAGACACAGGTTTAAAAGCATCTCGCTAGCTCATCTGACTCACAGCTCTCGCCAGAGAACAAGACACTCTCCAACATGCAGGAGCACATCTTCACGTGTCTTTCGAGGACGTTAATTCTAGAATGTGTTTGAATGCAATTACTGATGTCATCCTAATGTCTTGCATTCAATATGGGGCTGGGAAGTTTACAAGGCTCTTTTTATACGATTTCATTTTACAAAAAAATGTTTTTGCATTTTCAAAAAGAACAATGAATTATAATTATTAATGCTCACATCCAGCCCCAGAATATCTGACTCAGAAAAGTTAGTGACATTGAACTTCCAGTTGAGCATTCTGAAATGCTGGTAACATGACACCAGGATACTAAAGGTCTCTCTCTCCATGGCATAATCTTCATTAAAGCAAAGAGAAATTTCCTCAAGATACTGATTTCCTGAACAGCACCTCTGAGATGTGTCTCTTCTGCTCCTTTCCAGGGACCTGCACTCTGCCTCCAAAAACAGTACCAGTTGTAAATAGAATAAGATATTGGTTGTAAGAAAGGAAACTGAGTTCAGAATGTAGATACAGGGACTAGATGAGATTGGAGAGAAAAAAAGCACATAAACCTCACTTGTTACTCTAACTGGAATAAAATGAAGACAGTAAAGAGGGTGGAGAAAATGAGTCAGAGAGGTCCCAAAGCAGAGGCCTGGAGAAGGTTGGTATCTTCAGGAATTAAGGCCATACCATTCCTCACACGCTTCTCCCGTTAATGAGGAATAAAACCAGGCAGAGGTCAATGCCCAGAGTAAAGGTGACAATAACGTAAACTTCAACTGTTTCACTTAGCAGTGTCCAACTTGGGCAGCCCATTCATTCTCTTCGGTTTTACACAGGTTGAGTGTCCCTTATCCAAAACTGCTTGGGAACAGACGCTTTTAGGATTTCTGACTTTTTTTTCAAATTTTTGGAAAGTTTGCATGTACAAAGTGAGAGATCTTGGAGATGGGACCCAGCCTAACAGAAACTTCATTTGTCTTTCACGCACACCTTGCACCTGTAGTCTGAAAGTGGCTTTATACAACATTTTTAATAAAACAAAGTCTGCTGGTATGAATTTCTACCTGCGGTATCATGGCAGCACTCAAAATGTTTCAAATTTTGAAGCTTTTCAGAGTACGGATTTTTGGATTAGGGATGCTCAATCACAGTGTGATTGAAAAGCACAGCGAAAGTTTAAGTTTTTAAAATTTATTACAGTTAAAGATAAATTGCCATTAACCCCCCCCCCCCCCCAAAAAAAAACACTTCCCTTCACTTCAAATACACCCCATTGTTCTTACCACTTTCTGAAGCAGTTCTGGAAATCCTCTTCCCTGAGAATCATTGCTTACAGTGTGACTGCCGGAGTGCCCTGAATCAAAACATTAACCTTTGATCCATCACATTTGACTGTGGGGGAAGAGATGACATGGTGCCATATCCAATGGACGAGGTGAGTGAGAACACACTGCCATGGTTTTACAAGCCTGCCTTTCCATTGGATGGCACTCGGCAGCAGGGACCATAATTTTGACCACACCTCATAAAGACAATCGTGAAAGTGGACTCCAGAACTGCTTCAGAAAATGGCAAGAATTGTAGTAAGAATTTATAAGTGTTTTCAAGGTGAGAGGGAGTATTTTGAGGAGGATTCATAGCAACCTGTCTTTTACTTGATAAATATTTTTTATTTAAACAGTCACCATATATTTTGATCATACTGGGGAGAGAGAGGAATAACTCTTACCTTGCAAAGCTTTTCATGAGACATCAGAATATCAGAGAATGCTGTTACTAAGTGATTTTAAAGCTGAGGTCTGTGCTGTGGGCATTGAGCTGGACCTGGTTATGAATGCAGATTTTCAGTTCCTTTCCCACTCCTACCGAGTCAGAAACCAACCACTGCAACCACAGGTCCATGTTTCAACAGCAGCCAATGGGAGGCTTCTGCTGCATGTTCACGGTGGAAAACTGGACTTCATAGGCCAGTAGACACTTGTAACCTGACGATGCCACTAGAGACCAACTCTCCAACATCAGACGCCACGAAAGCATGCTGGAAAGGTCCACATGCAGAGCCTACTTTTACCAAGTGTGGCACACTGGGGACACTCGGTCCTTGACTTATGATAGTTTAATTCAGATATTTCAGCTTCACCAGAGTGGGAAAGCTAAGGTTTTCCATGGAAACGAGTTTAATTTTCAATTTTGGTCTTTTCCCAGGCTTCTAACACAGGGCAGTCCCGGGATCACAAGGAGAAACCACTGACGTCTACAGTGCGCTGCTGTTGCTAAGCCAGGGTGTTCTGCAGGTTCAGTACCTGAAAGTGTTTTCAACTTATATAATACTTTCAATTGATGATGGGTGTATTGCGATACAACATGAAAGGAGGTCAACAGATTCCTCGGGGAAATATTGAAATTGGGATTTGGGCCTTATTTGAACTTTCCAATGTGTCCTTAGCACAAAAATCAGGGACTCATCTATTCTTCACTGAGGGCCCCTGACATCACACAGGCAGAGAGTAGGTACAAGCAAGGCAACCTAGATAACAAGAGTTTTCAGGAGATACAGTCATGAGAAACCAGCACCCACCACATTCAGAGAGCCCTTGGGGACTCATCACATTTTTTGAGCTTCCCACCTGTCCTATATTAACTTACCAAATGACTTTCAAAGACCTTATCTCAATATGGCCTCATAGCAATTGTGAAATCAGCCCTATGAAATAGAGAAAAGCCCATTGCCATGTTTCTGATGAATTGACCAAGGACAAGAAGGGATAAATGTCTTATTATCCCAATGCCTGACACAGCAGTCAAGTTGCTCATGGTTTTGTGGGTCAGGAAGTCTTGACTAACGGTGCATCCCTGCTTCACAGGGCACCAGCTGGGCAAACAATGACCAGAGAGCCCACTTCCAAGGGGACTCCCTCACTCACCAGTGTGGAACCTGGGTACTCCTTGGCCTCCTTGCCCTCAAGATGTTATGCCCTTTGGAGTCTCTCCACATGGCTTAGATGTCACCCAACATGAGGTCTCATGCTAGACAACATCTATGGCCACTGGGTCCCAAAAAGAAGGAAAGGGATGCTATCAGGCCAGCAAAAGGCTATGCTAGAGATGACACAAAGTCACCTCCCACTGTATTCTAACTTTCAAGGAGGAACAGGGCCCACTTGGATTCCAAGGGGAGGACACTCCACTTTCTGATAGGGTAGTGCAAACTTAGAGTGAGAGATTATTTTGGCCACCTTAGTCACTCACCAGGACTTGAGCTTCCAGAATCCTTTTCCCTTGTCCTTCCAAACTTATGACACCATTTAATACGTACCAAACCTACTTGGTGTACATATACTTACTTAGCAGAACATAAGAGCTCCCTGCGCAGCTACATGCATCCCTTGTATGTTTTCTCCCAAGAAAACAATTAGAGCGTAATGCAATTTAGGCAGTAATAAATTCACAAGTTGGCAGTAAATATTTTTTAGAGAACCAGTAAAACATATATTCAGCATGAGCTCCTGTGGGATTTGTAGTGATTTTAGAAATATGTTTGCAAATCAAATTATCAATTCTAACAAAATTGGAAGGGAGATGCTTAATCTATGTAGGAAAATTAACTCTGGATGTTTGGCAATCACGTTATCAGCATCGTTTGCATGTAAACATTTGAGCTTTTATCAATGATTCTTATCTAGTCATTAAAGCAGACCTTCTCCTTAGCTAAGTGCTTGTCATAATTTCACAAGTTTTCACTCACCAGGGCTGGCCACCTTCCAAGATATTCCAATTAACAATTTATTACTTTGTTGCATTCTTAAGGGCTTGTGTAGAGGCAGAGTTAAAATCTAGAGGATGTATCCCAGGTTATAGCTGCTCTGCTTCTGTGGGATTTTTTTCTTTGTCTTGTTTTTCTAATGAAAATAATCTATTGATCCTGTTCACACAAGGAACACACAGCTCCAAATCATTACCTCCTGGCAGTAACTAATTTTTGAGTCCTATCTGCTTCACCACACTCCTTAATGGCAGTTGAATAAATATCTAAAATGCAGACTTCTTCGCCCTTTCCGAAGGATCAGATCTTCCAACAAGAGGGCAGAAATCGATAAAAGCAACACGTATTTACTGAGCATCAAACTATGTGTGGAGAGTCAAGCAAGGTGCCTGTTGGGTCTTTGCCCTTAAGGAGTTTATCACACAGTAGGAGAGGTGGGATAAAGCCACAGGGTGACTCTGCTGCAGAGAAAGGACCTCCAACCAGCCCATGGACCTCACCTCACCTCACCTCCTCAAACAACAGCTCACACGTGACCCAAAGGCAGTCAGTGTGACTTGTGTGGCCTGAGTCTGGCAGATAAACTAGCACCATCCGCTTCTTACCTGAACTACAGCTTAAAGGCATAGAAGATTTTTTTCGCAAATGGGTGTAAGCACCAGGCCTGAAAGGTCACATGCACTCAAGAACGGAGGTATTTTTAGTTTTTAAAAAAGCTAATCTATAGGCAGAGAAAGCTAGGCAAGCCGGCCGCACGAGGTCAGAATGAGAGAGATTATATACAGCTGGTTGTGCTGCCCAGTCCCGATTCCCAAGAGCACTTCTGTTTAGATGTCTCTCCTTGGATACGCTCCGCTCTCCTTCCATTACGATAACTCCCTTTTGTGCTTAAGCTGCTTTGACCCGTGTTCTCTACCTTGGAACCCAGAGATCCAGAAGAACTGTTGTGTATTTATGTGCCAAATGCCACCTGAGGAGTGTTGACAATCCATGTGACCAATGTTCCTCTGAAAAAGAGATGGCTTTGGGCTGCAGTTGAAGATTGGAATAGAAAAATTGAGCCCAACTTGAGGCAAGACATGTAAAAATGGATCTTTCTCTCTGATCTCGGTAAATAGCCTGTAACAGGAACTCTCCTAAGAAGACCTAGCACAGAAGAGGAGCGAATAGTTGTCTTTAGGGAGTACTGAGTAGCTTGGGCCAGGAGCAGGAGGAGACCTCATTTGCATTACACACCATTTGCATACTTCGAATGTTCATAACATATGCATATTGAAAAACTGAATAGGCCAATTTCATTTGTTTTTCATAATCAGAACACCCTGGCATAAGCAAAACATACAGCATTCTCACATTTTTCTGAAAAAAAAAAATCTCACACTGGAAAAACTTTTTGTACTTGACATAGCTACTGGATCTACACAGTCTGGCTCAAACTAACCTACCCAATCTACCCTAACCAAACCTTCTTGCCAGCTACCAACCTTCTAAAAATTTCCACTCTAGCTGCTCTGGCCTCCTGGTACAAAGGTTTCATTTTTATTTTAATTTTGAAACTAACAGTAGTATTCTGGACAGCTGCTTTCGGTAGTTTCTTCCAACTACAACAGTCTACTGATGTAAGAAGTCCATTTGGGATCAATAAATAAATATTGCAAAACACTAAAAACCCAAAGCCAAACATGCACAGATAAACTTGCCTTCTACTATTCTTGTTCCAATGTTTCTTTTTGATTCCCCACTTCCCAAGAAGTCACTCCGCACCCAATCTCCACTGCCCTTCTCCAATCCCCTGCTGTGCAAACCCAGTCAAGGCTGAGTCTTCCTCTGCAAAGCCCTCGGAGTGTTCCAAACCAGTCCAGCCCCCACTTGGCTATGGCCGTCATAGGCCATATGCACATTTTCACGCCTCTTCAACTAGTTCCTTTTCTCACCTCACAGCCCAGCCCGCATCTCCCCTCTTCTTTGTGCCCTTGTAGTCTCTTCGTGGTCCAGGCCTGAGGCTTCCCCAAGCTTCCTAGGAGGGATACTGGAAGAAAACAGCAGAGTTGTGACAGCACATAGTGTTCCAGAAACGTGGAGGGAATCTGAAAATTCACAGATGACTCATTAGAGAGCTGGAGTACAAGTAGAAAGGGACTGTGATGGTGTAGATCTAAAATATCCCCCCAAAAGTCTCTTACTGGGAAGGGGGCCTGGTCATGGGAGTGTAAGCTGGCAGCATGTATTCTCTCTAACTCCCCTCTTTACCTGTGCTTCCTGGCTGCCATGGGGTGAGCAACTTTCCTCTGCCATGTCGTTTCTGCCTTGGATCCAAGCAACCATGGACTGAATCCTGCAAAACCCGAGAGCCTAAATAATCCTTTTCTTTAAACAGTGGATGTCAAGTCTTTTGTCCCAGTGACAGAAAAGTGACTAACACAGAAATTTAAATTGAAACCTGGTACTACAGATTGAGGGATAATGACCAATTAAAAGTCATCCAATCTTTTGAACATCTGCTTCTCTCTGAAAGACAGATTAGAAGCCCTCGCTTATGACCTTGCAAAAAGTAAGACAAATCACATATGTGAAAGCATCAGGCACTGTTCTGGTTCACAGACCTAAAATAAGCCCTGGTTCATTCTTGGCTTAAACCATTCTATTGAGAGACTCCTGACTTACTGTATTGCTGAGCAGTTGCTCATGAGTAGATCGAGCTTCCTGAGAGGTCAGGAGCTGTGACCAACTACTTCAGGTTTCCTAACTGAAGATAGAAGATTCCCAGTAAATATTGATTAATTGAAAGCTAAATAATGAGAAGCTATGCACTTTATTAGCACACACACATACAAAATCAGAAGACCCACACTCCCATTCATCCAGCCGCATAAATCATTCACTGTGTTTCTGTCATCTTTTCAAAGAGCCAGTAGAGTCAATTTCCAATTATCTGTGTCAGTGGGGAACAGGAATACTATGAATAATGAAACCCACAAATAATCCATACGTTTAATTTTAGTAGTTGCTTCCAGCTGGCTTAAAAATTTCCCACTGCTGCTGTTCTTGGTTCTTTCTGCCTCTCCTCTCTGGTGGGGGCAATTTTTGCCAAAAGGTATCCCCAGCAGGGATTAGGAAGAGCCAGCATTTGAAGAAGCTATGAATTGGCTAGTTAGCTCTAGATAATGAAGGCATTGCCTGGAATGACAGTGAAGGACAAGGTGAAGTTATAGGACCTTACCATAAATTCCAACTCAAACCACTCTGACTTCATGGTCACCGGCTACATGCGGTTCTTAGCTAACTCTTCATTCTGAGACCCTGGACCAGAGACTCATGGAACAAATGTTACAAGAATCATACTATGCAGTGGCAGATCTACTCGATTCAGTTACCAAATATTATTGAATAATATGTGTCAGCTATTCATACACGTGCCTATCTGTATACATAGAGTAGTTATATATTGCACATATAATATATACAAAGCAATATATTAAGTATATATAAAGTATATTTATATAATATACATAAAGCAATTACTGATACCTTCAAAAAGAAATAGGTGTAGCTAGGGATTCATTAGAGAGCTGAAGTACACGTAGAAAGGAACAGTTTTATATATATATATATATATATATATATATATATATATATATATATATATATATCACGAGTGCCAGTGCCTGCCTGGCAAGCATGAGGTCATGAGTTCAATTCCCGGCACAGGAAAAAAAAAAAAAAAAAAAAGAATATGCCTAATCTGAGAACCACTCTCTAGGACTACTGTTTACCAGAATCACACAAGAAAATCTCAGGGGATTTTATCTTTCTTCCTTCCTGTATTAGTCTTTTTAACTGACACATAAAGCTCATACATATATATGGAGAACCATGGGAAGCTTTAACACATGTATGCATTGTGTAATGTTCAAATCAGGTTAAACATGTCTCCTCCAATATTCATCATTTTGTTGTGTTAAAAACATGAAACATTTTTTCTGACTTTTTTGAAATATACAGCATATTGGTATCATCAATAGTCATCCTACACTGAAATAGAAGCCAGAATTTATATTTCTTACTATCATTTAGCAAAACCACGATCTAACTTTTCCCATCTATACCTTTCACCTAACTCACAACTTTTATCAGATCAACATTTTTATAATCCACATATGAGTGAGATCATGTTCTTTATGACTGAACAGCATTTCATAGTGCATACATAGAGTATTTAGATTATTTTCTTTAATGGTAACAAAAAAGATGCTTGATGTTTGCTTAACACAAGTTTACAAGTTAATATGCTTTAAAATTTTTCCCCCAGTGGGGAAATAGTTAAACTTGAAGTTATTCACAGTGTCCTCGGAGTCATCTCTGGCTTTAGAAGTGTTTGGCTCTTCCAGTGCAGTGGTCATCAATTCTCCAGTGTCTCTGCCACCTCCTCCTTCTCCTTGACACTCAGGGTATGTGTCAGTTACTTTTATCACCTGACACTTGACCCCTCCACCAATTTATATTATCCTCATGGCTTATTTAGGCATTTGAATCTGCTGTCTGTGGCCTCTAAATTACAGCAAAAATCTTTCATCCCACTAGCTCGCCTTGCAATAGGATTTTGATATTCTTCCTGTGAAGAGCAGGAAGTCTAAGCCCTTCCCCCTTGCCTTTGGACAATGCTTGTGTACTTCAGTAGGAGTAATGCCATGTGACCTTCCACCCTGAGAGGTCCTGAGAGCGAACTGTGTACACTGCTTCCTGAGTCTCTGCTCAGTAGGTTGAAACTAACCATGATGAAAGTATTTATACTGTGCAATAAATAAGGGATTTCCCTACTCCTAGGAAGCCAAGGGTTAGC
The DNA here is from genome assembly GCA_004027455.1 of Hydrochoerus hydrochaeris. NCBI lineage: Eukaryota > Metazoa > Chordata > Mammalia > Rodentia > Hydrochaeridae > Hydrochoerus > Hydrochoerus hydrochaeris. The sequence continues at coordinate 42,821 of PVLA01011139.1, forward strand.
CATTTCCCAGCACATGGCTTCCCCTGGTTTTCTCTGATGCTCACTCTTAGAACCCAGCCAGTGTACTATGAGGAACCCTCAGCAGATTGTGGAGAGGCTCACATGGCAGGAAACTGAGACTCATAGCCCTCAGTCCCACTGAGCTCCCAGCTGACATCCAGCGCCAATGCCAGCCTGTGAGAGAAAGAGCCGTCTTAATGCAGGTTCTCCAGTTGCCAGTGGATCCCACAGAGGGAAAACCAGCCTTTCCCATGGAGCTCTGTCTCACTGCAGTTTCCTATACAAAACTGCACATTCATGAGCACTTACCAAGGGTAGGGGAAGTTTAGAGGACTTGGGATATGTGGGTGCAGGGGAAAGGAGGGAAGCAGAGGAAGAGGAGATGGGCGAAGAGGACTCAAAGGGCAGTAACAGCAGCTGCAACAGCAAGCACAACAGTAGACGCCTACTACGTGCCAAGCATTATTTAAATATTATGTCATTTAATCTTCACTTCAGACCCAGTTCAGAAGATTATTATTATCTCAGTTTTACAGATGAGGAAACTGAGCCACTTTGGGTTAAAGCACCTTCCCAAAGTCATAGAGCTGGGGTAGCAAACCAGACTCTGTTCTGCCTCTCCAGGGAGTGAACTTGGGGGACAGAATGCAGAAGGCAGCAATTGAAGCACGAAGTGGCTCTGGCTGCTACAGTGAGAGTGAGGGCAATGAGAAGGAAGGGGAAAGCCAGGTAACAGATTCACAACCTCAGCCGCATTCCCTGGCCTCGGGCTGCCCAACTTTGTCGGAAGAAGGACCCCAAAGCCCCAGTGTAAAACCTGCTACTCTCCGGGGCTCCACAGCCAGTCCTGAGCCAGCCAGGACACTCAGCGTAACCTGGGTTCTACTTAACTGGATTCCTAGCTGAAGTCGCTGTCCCAGTTCCTGAGCTTGTGTGCTCCTGTCCTTGATTCCCCGCCCCTTGTTTTCATTGATGACCATCAGATCTGGATTTGATTCTCAAGCAAGGGCTCAAAGAGCAGCCTTCTCCCGCTGTCCCAGAGCACCCTTCTGCAGACCGGCCTCCCAGCCCACAGAGCACCCTCCTGCAGACCGGCCTCCAAGCCCACAGAGCACCCTCCTGCAGACCGGCCTCCCAGCCCACAGAGCACCCTCCTGCAGACCGGCCCCCCAGCCCACAGAGCACCCTCCTGCAGACCGGCCTCCCAGCCCACAGAGCACCCTTCTGCAGACCGGCCTTCCAGCCCACAGAGCACCCTCCTGCAGACCAGCCTCCAAGCCCACAGAGCACCCTTCTGCAGACAGGCCTCCAAGCCCACAGCCACACACCCGCTGCCATCAGTCTCCTACTACTGTGCTTCTTTGCCTGATGGGCTCATGGGAGCTCACCCCTTGCAGACTAATAAGACTGAGGGACACCTTCAGATAGTGTCCAGTGTGAGCTCAGCTCTGGTCTGCTCCTGCCCTGTCCCAGGAGGCTGCCCTTTGTGCCCCCTGTACCAGTTCAGCTGCCGCAGCATTGGTAAAGGCCATCAAGCCTCTGGATAAAGCTATGCCACAGCTACAGGAAGGAGGGAAGTGACAGCACAATCAGAGCTTTCCGCCTGGGAGGAGGAAGAGGGGTAAAAACCCTGGCAGGAGTGGAGTGGCTGCGAGGGCGTGGAGCCTTCTTGTTCCCTCTCTTCGGGGTGAGCGAGACCCACAGCTTCGCACCTCCTGTGGTGCAGGCAGCTGTGCCCATTAAACCATCTGCATGACAGAGCGCCTGGGGACTCACGCAGCGCTGGCATCTGCTTAGGGGTGGGGACACGGGCTCCAGGATGACTCAGGGCTGCCGCACAGCACTGCTCATGCTAGCGGCCTTTCCAATGGGGCCAATTTGCCGCTGCACAGAGCCCACGGCTGCTGATCTGTGGCCATGTGTGGGTCGTTTGTGCTCACTAACGAGGACGGCTTGTCACTGAAGACACCCCTGATTTCCACAGCCCAACATTATGTCTGCATGGCATTTCTGGTGAATTTCCACAAAGCCCGAAGACACAGGACCCTTGATGGCAAGAAATAGCTTCAGAACACACCAAGCATTCGCAAAGCACGCGAGGCACGGACGGTAAAGGGCTCGGCTCTGTGACCTCCTGCGAGTGACTACGGGAGTGTTACTTCATGGCACTAGAGTTTCACCCTCAGCAATTGCAGGCCCACATTGTGTATGATTGTTCTGGCCTGTGGGACTTCCATTCTCATGGGAGAGTTTAACCATGTATGGCCAACCCCAAGCTGCCCTGGACAGCAGCAATTAGCAAGTCAGGGCTCATTAACAAGAAGCCAAGTGATAGATTGTATATTTAGGAGTGCGAGTAGACAAATGAGTTAGCAGATAGATAAATAGATCAATCAGTGATAATAAAAAATCACTACCCAATATGTCCAAGCTCACCATTTGGGAAGAATAACATGAGGTCACATTATCATCAACCCGAGTCCTCCCAACTTAACTCAGAACCAGAACCAACCCGTATCAAAGAGTGCTCCCATTATTTCCGGCAGCCCACAAGGACCCTGGTTCCACATGATACCAGCCACTGGTGATGCACCCCTCTCCAGGGAACATCGCAGCTGTCCCTGGAGCAGTCCCTGTGTGGGGAGAAATGCAAGCACTCCCTTAGGATGCTCTCAGAATTGCCACGTGCCAGCCTCACCAAGGGGCACTGGGTGCTGCCAACTCTCCTCCACTCCGCATCACAAATAGACCCTGACAGCAGAGGTCAGGGTGTTCTAAGGAATCCTGCTCCTAAAGGTATAGTGCATGGACCTGGGGCATCAGCACCATCTGGAGCTTGTTGTAAACGCCAGATGCCAGACCCAGACATCCTTACTTAATGGGTGTGCAATGCAACCGGGGCCTCCAGAGTTTTAAAAGCTTCCCGGGGTGATTCTAATGTGTAGCAGTGCTCGAAAATCGCTATTGTAGAAACACTCTTCCTCTCTGCTTTTCATATTTGAGTATGTGGAGGAATCACCTAGAGACCCACTTAGAGCACAGATTGTGCTTCTCTTAGGTCAGTGATGGGGCCTGAGAGCCTGTATTTCTAAAAGCTCCACGATGGTGTGGAAGCTCCTCGTCGCCACACTGCGTTTTGTACAGCAAGAGTAGGAAGGTCTGTTCTCTTAGCATCCAGCTCCAGAGCCAGTCAAGGGCCAGGACAGGGGGCATCACACACTAAGTTCTTCTTCCTCTCCTCACTTGCCTGCTCCCCCAGCTCACCAGCTAAATCTCCCATGAAAATGAATTACCCAGAATATGAAAACGTGTGGGGCTGGAGGGGCAGAGATTGAGCGAGAGTGCTCGGAAGACAGTCCCTTGCTGTGCCACGGGGATTGTCCCTGTGTGTGTGTTGGGGTGGGGGATGGGTTGTCTATCTGACCAGTGTCCGCAAATCATCTCAAGCACCCCCTGTTCTCCCCAAAAGGTGACTGAGAGGGAGAGAAACCAGTTGGCAGCATAAAGGGTTACCAGGGTTAAAACTAGGCTTTCATTTACCCTCTCATTCTCAAAGCAGCTAACAGAAAATTACAAGAATGTTTAGTAATCCCTAAAGAGGAATTTAAATAAACCACAGCATAGGAGCGGGAAGTTTCGACTCAGTCACAGTTTGGAAAGGGCCAGTCAGAGACTGATGCTAGCTGGGCACAAGGCGGGGATGGGTCCCTAGCACGAAACACCTTGGAGCACGAGCTGCCAAGGTCACCAGTCAGGCGCCGTCTCCCACACCCTGTGACCCGAGGGCAGCCTGTTGTCACCTCCCTGACCATCTTACCATCTTGTGCCCCCCCCCCCCGTATTGTCCTCCCTGGGCCCTCAGATTCCTCCTTCCTGGGCCTGTAAGGTAGTCCCCTCGTGTGTCACTCAGCTCCGTTCAGAGGCGGCCACCCACACGCCAGCACTCATGCATTGTGTGTGTAACCAAACCTTCCCGGCTCTTCAAAGCCCCCAGAATGAACCCTGACACTCAGAGCTCTGTGCTCCCTGCTCCCAAATAACCATTTTCCCCAAATCTCCTTCCCTCCTTTGGGGGTACGCTACCAGCCTAGCGTCTAGCCCAGCCTCCCACCATTTCCCACAAGTACCCAGACATTCATCAGCTCATGCTCTTCCCGAACACCCTCCACCCTCTGTCTTCTGATGTGTTCTTTTATGTCTATATGAGAAAGAAATCCTGTTTCAGCAAAAGACAGAATTAACATTGAAAAGCAGGAACCAGAGCTGGGGTGAAGGGCTGGGTAACTAAGTACCTTGGCACTCAAATGTGCAAATCTCCTGAGCTGAATGAATTCCAAAGGAACTCTAGGAACCTACTAATTAGAGCATCAAGCCAGTAGCAGGAGCAGCAAAGAGCAGACCTGAAGAGGCACAAGCTGAATTCTACATCCCCAAAGTACAATGCTGATGTCTAAATATATTTGACAACCTGTAAAGCAAAGGCACCGATCAATCAGAGGGCAGCATTGGTCCAGAGTCCTGGGTGCCCTTGCCTGAGCTGAGCCTTTGGTTGGTAGCACCTGGGGAAGGGAATCAAGAGTGGGGGAGAAGGACCTGGGGAAAGGCCAGGAAAGTGTGGTTAGAGGTGAGGACAAGGCCTCCAGGCACTCAAGACCCTCTGAGGGCTCAAGGAAACCAGCTCCCCTCACTCCCACCCTATGAACTTGTGTTATTTTTGCCAATATTCTGAGAGGGAAACAGATCAAAATCTACCCCCTAAACCCAAAAGGGCCCCAAACAAGGGCGCATTACATTGATCCAGGAAAGATTCTTGATGTTAAGGTTTTAAGTTTTCGAGCACTTAAACAAGAAGCAGCAAGGATTCAGCAGGAAGTCATCGTTATCCGGGACAGTGGCACACACCTGTGATCCCAGCACTCTGGGAGGCTGAGGCAGGATGATTGGAAATTCAAGCACAGCCTGGGCAATGTAGTGACTTAGCAAGACCCTGTCTCAAAGAAATTTTAAAGGGTCTGGGGATTTAAGTATTAGTGACTTTCTTATTGCTGGGACGAAACACACAATACCTGCAACTTAAAGGAGGAGAGATTGATTTTGGCTCACAGTTTCTGTACATAGTCAATGGCTTCATGACAGAAAGGACACAGCAGAAGCACATGGAGGAGAAAAGCTGTTCAACACATGGCAGTCAGGAAGCAGAGGAAGAGGGGAGGAGCCAGGGACGAGAGTACACTCTTCTAAGTGACACCCACAGTGACCACCTCCAGCCCGGCCCTGCCGCCTAGCAGCTCATTCAGCAACTAAACTTAGCAGTGGATAAACCTACCGATCAGCATGGTGCCTTCATGATGTAACCACCTTCCCGAGACAGGAGAATCTGGGAGGACATTTGAGATCTAGACCATCAGATAGCCTGATGCAAAGGACCTGAGTTCAGTCTCCAGTTTCTTCCTCTCCCCTAAAAAAAGAACCCATGTGCCAGTTCAGCCTCACCTCTGGTTTGCCCATAGATGCTCCTTGACTTCGGGCCACACATGGTTTTTGGGGGTGCAACCTCATTTCTCTGAGTCTATCTGATCTACTCCCTCCCCAGGATCCAGAACCAAAACTGCCTGGAGGTAAGAGCCCCACTTCCTAGAGCTCTTTATTAGGCCACTGTGTTAAATCTTCATCATTATAATAAAATACCTGAGATAATTCACTTATAAAGAGAAGAGGCTTACTTTTGCTCAGTTTTGGAAGCTCTAGTCAAAGATGAGGCAAATCCATTGCTTTGGGCCTCTGGTGGCCATGCCAGGCAGCAATGGTGAGGAGCAGGTGGCACAACAAATTGCTCAGCTCATCCAGGAAACAAAAGAGAAAGTGCGAGGGGCTGTAGTATGATCATCCCCTTCCAAGGCATGGCCCCAGTGACCTCACTAGGTCCCACCTGACAACTTCCACCCCTGCCACGCCCCCCCGCAGTAGCACAATCCATTGGGGAGACAATCATGCAAACCGTAGCAGACACTGATGCTCATAATTTCTCTCTGACCTCGCCCCAAATTCAGATAATAGCTGTGTATGTGTTGAAGGAGAAGGGTGTCTAGCAAGCCCTTGGTACCCAGGCCCTCTTGGTTCCTCCTCCCCTAATTCAGGAGCCCTGAGCTCAAACCCCAAATTACCTACTAGGGTTCTTCTGGTGAGCAATCTTCTGGTTGCTAACTAATGGCAGATCTCCAGTTCTGGATCTGCTTCTGTCAGGATCCTTGACTTGAACCATTATTGTTTTCACCTCTTCATGGTGTTCTTGATGTTTGTTCCTGTTTGCCTGGACTTTGGCACCTAGGAATACACTCTGTACCGGATGGATTTGCTCAGCTCCTACAGGTGGGTATATACCCAACCCCAGATCCGGGTCCTTCTCTGCTCTTCCAACATTTCTGGACATGAATGAGCCATATGGAGCCCACATTTGAGAGGGCAAACAGATGAGGTATACGTGGTCAACATGGTGCACTGGCTTCAGCATGGCCTCTGGTCAAGTTTTTAGTGCCTAAGTGCAGTTATCAAACTAAAAAGCAGTTCCTGTTCCCATTGAATGATTATGGGAATGTAATTCATTAGTTATGCAATTTGACAGCTTTTAGAATATTCACAGAGCTGTATAACCATCACAACCAATTATAGAAATCACCAATATAGTTAATTTTCACCACCACCCCGCAGAATCTCCATACCTATTAGCAGACACCCCACCCCAAACCTCCCATCACCCTCAGCCCTAAACTACTACTAATCTACTTGTGTCTATAGATTTTCTTGTTTCGGGCAACTCATATAAATAGAATTATAGAGCAGATGGCCTATTGCTTTCACTGAGGCTCGTTCATGCTGTAGTGCACACCATATTTCATTCTTTTTATCACCAAATAATTTTTGTCTAAGTATTGCCATATTTTATATATCCATTCATCAGTCAGTGGACATTTGAGTTCTTTCCACTTTCTGCCTAGCATGCCCTCATTTCTCCGGGGTACAGATACAAAGAAGAATTTCTGAGTTTCAGGCATTCTACTGTTCACCTTTTGAGGAACTGCCACATTGTGGAAGAATATTTACTTTTAAATTAAATCAGACTGAAAGAATCTTCTACTGGTATGCCCCGAGGATCTGTTCATGGCTTGTTTTATTCAAAATACCTAATATAACCAAGCTAAGAATATTGGAAATGTGTTTATCAACTCGTATGATCTTTTGCTTCTATATTTCTCACCTGAAAAACTCTACTGAAAAAAAAATCACATACTCAATTGTGCTCACAGCCCTGTGTATACACCTGTGTCTACACCACAGGGTCTCTCCTTACACTTGCTACTCCACCACGCCCTCCTTTCCTTTTCAGAGAAAACCTTCTTGCCTGCCCATGAAAATAAGCTAAGGAAAAGCATGACCCCTCAGGTGAAACATTTCCACCCATCTTCCTGCTCTTCCCAGACTCATCCATTTTCTTCTCAATCTCCTGAAATACATGACCCTTCCTCCACGGTGGTTCTTTTTCCACTGCTTTTAAATGACCTCAAGTGCCTGCCATCTTTTAGATAATATTTGTATTATTTATAAAGAAATGCCTTATTGGCTGTCTTTTGACTGCTGCCTCATCTTCCTCTTCCTTTCAAAGTAAGGCTTTTTGGAAAAGATGTGCAGTCACTTCTCCAGGTTCTCACTTTGTCCCTCACTCTTCAACTGCCAACACCACTGAGCTATCTGGCAAACATCACCAACTATTCTTTTTAATAAAGCCAAAGCTTACCCTTCAGTATGCATCTTAACCTCTTCTCTTAAACTTTGCCTTCTCTCTCTACCATCTCACCCTCTCCAGCCCTTCCAAATATTTAGGTGCCAAAACTAAGCATTTCCTTAACTATTTTCTTAGATTAGGTTAGATTCCACATCTAATCCACGAATATGGTATATCAACTAAATCTCCAAAACTCATATCCTTCTCCCTTCAATCACACTGATCTCATCACCCTTGCCACTTTCTGAAGCAGTTCTGGAAGTCTTCTTCTGTAAGTGTCTTAAGTTGTACTGTTGTTGCTACCTCAGTGTCCTGAAACAATTCAAAGCACTTCCCTTTCATGGTCATTTTTGACTTTGGGGAAGAGCCATGTGTCATGTAGCACCAGATCTGGTGAATGAGGTGGATGAGGACTCGCCGCCCTGTTTTGATGAGCCTGTCCTTCTGTGGGATGGTATTCGGTGATGGCATCATCACACGTTTAGTTACACTTTGTAAGGATACTCACAAAAGCCTTCCAGAACTGCTTCTGAAAGTGACAAGAAGAATGGGATACGTGTGTTTGAAGGGCGAGGGAGTATTCTGAGGGAGATTCATGGCAATGTGTCCTTTACTGCAGTAATGTTTTAAATTTAAACATTCACTGTATATTTGGATCACGCCACTTACTCCTGTGATAACTTCATCCACTTCTGCACTGATGCAATTCAACAATTCATGATGGTGGAGTCCCATTGACCTAGTCATCTGTCAAAGGTCCCACCTTCCAACACCACCACAGTGGCAATGAATTTTCAACGTGAGTTTCGGAGGAAACCTTCCACCACACGGTTCTCCATTGCCTTGAGGGTGAAGTCCAAATCCCTCAGCTTTTCATGGCCTGGCTTCACCACATACTCCCCTTTAGAAGTAAGTGCTTGCATGTTCTTGGTACCACATTTCCTCTCTTGCTCTGCGCCTTTATCTTTTGCCTTACATCTTCTCTCACCCACTCTTAATGCAAGATTTACTGTGGATGTCACCCGCAAGGTACCCTTCCCTTGTGCTCTGTCCCATCACTCAGGTCTAGATTAAGGACCTCTTCTATCTGCTTCTGCAAAACCCAGGGTTTCTTTTATTGCACCCACAGCTCTGCAGTTCCCCTTTTACAGGTCTGTGAGCTCTCGTAAAACAGCAACAGCCCTAAATGTCTTTAAATCCTCAAAGCAGAGAACAGAGCTGACATAGGAAAAAAAAAAAAAGCATTCAGATGTGTGTGGATTGATGGGCGGAAACTTGTGGGAGTATGGCATATATTTTGGAAAACCTAATAAGGGCTCCAGGCATTTTTGACAGGATAGAGTGATGAACTGGGTTTAACAAGATAAAATTTAATTGGAACAAATGTAAGGTTCTGCCCTTGGGTCCAAAAGGCACAGGTGTGGGAAGAGGGAGCCATGTGTAGTCGCAATTTATATGAAAAGCCTGGGGAGTTAGAATTGTCAGTGAGCGCAGCGCAGGTCAATAGTGTGATCTGACTGCCAAAAAAATTAACGCAAACTTAGTTTGCATTAAAAACACAGTTTCCGGGATGACAGAGGTGGAACCTACAGTTGAGTGAGATCACACTGTCCCTCCGTGGCCCTTCTGAGCTTCACACTCCAAGAAGCCAGTCTGAAATAGGCTAGGGGGGCGAGGGAGCTGCTGGTAAAGTTAGACGGGAATCAGGTAGGGGACCAGCATCAGCTTAGCCTCCAGGAAGCACGCAGTTCCTCATCAGTCATCGCTGAACATTCAAAGATGTGACTCCTACTCTAAGGAATTAGTTTCTAGCCAATTGGACTGTCCCAAGCTCTCCAGGGAACGGATCTTCAACAGAATCATCTTTTGAAAATGCATATGATCAGCCCTGGGTATCACCTTGACCCTGCGACAGCAGAATCCATAAATGCTCAAGTCCCTTGGGTGAAGAGGTGTACTATGTGCCCAGAATTTACACCCATTCTCCCATATACATATTCTAAATCATCTCTTACTGACTTACAATACCCATTCCAATGCAAATGCTATATAAATAATTATTATATTGTCTTTCTCAATTTTGTATCATTTTTATTATTGTATTATCATTTTTATTGGGTCTTTTCCCTAAATGTTTTCAACCATCAGTTGGTTGAACCTGTGAATGTGGAACTCGCAGATACAGAGGGCTGAGTGTACCTGATTCTCTCTCTCCCTCTCTCTCTCCCTCTCTCTCTCCCTTTCTCTCTTTACCTCTCTCTCTCTGTCCCCCTCCTTCTCTCCCCTACACATACACACACACAGAGTCAATAATGTCCCAGACCCCAACCCTATGCATTCAAGTCCTGCCCAGGTGTCTGCCTAAAGCCCTTCTAAGTCTCCCCAGTGTCTTAGGATACAAAACCACGTCTCCCTGTAGCTTCTAAGGCTCTGTCCACACTGGCCTCCCCTACCTCTGTTGCTGCCTCTCCTCCCTCTCTGCTTGCTCACTCTGCCCCTTTCGCACCTTTCTCTAAACTCTTCTGCCCAGGCCTCCTGCCCTGGCACATCACCTGGCTCCGCCCTCCCCTCCTTGGCTGGTTAATCTCCGCAGCACATCTCCAGCGCACCCTAATCCGCAACCAGGGCTTGGCATATCCGTCTCGTGTGAGTAAAGGAGTAACAGTTCCCTGACATTTCATTACACCATGTTTCACCGTCTTGTTTTTCAACTAGGAAAGTGTACTGATACACATTAAGTGTCACATATCACAGGTCAAATTCCATCGTAAGCAAATGCCCAAGTAATTTTGTGACATCAGCACCCCATTGCACAACTGCTTTGAAATGGGGAAACAGTAGGCATGGGAACTTGAGGTCCTACTTCTGAAGGGATTCTGTTGCAACCCTCTTTGTAAATTTGACCTGCATGTACTTTAATGAATTTTTAAACTATCCTCCCCTAGGCTGCCCATTACAGTCAATTTTCACTCATCTAAAAATCATAAACAGTAAATTAAATTGAACATTATTCATTTAATACTCCCCTGGGGGTTTTCCATTTCTCCCTCCCCAAAATTAAGAAGATCCTACTGAATATGTATGCATGAATTTTTCTAGCCCTGCCATTCACAAGAATACAAGAAATTTCAACTTTATTTTTCTAAATTTCCCTTAATTTATAACCTAAGCCCTGGAGCTGAAAACCTAATTTTGCCAACACAGGGTCAGCACAGTTAAACTGAACTTCTTCCTTTCTGCCCCTACTCTGTTTCTCAGTTGTGGCATTTAAATTCTGACTCTCCACTCATTAGACTTGTGAATCCCACTTTCAGGATGGGGCATTCCATCAAATCCTCAGGTGTGATCATCCCGCCAGTGTGACATCTGTTGAGCTGTCCCTGTCTTTGGCTCTGGCTCTCGGATGTAACCAGATATCGATTGGGATTGTGACCCACTGCAAATAGTTGCTGTCCTGACTCCAGCGAGTTAAATCAGTGGCTGTGCAAGTCTGTCCCTTGGAGGAGCAGCGGCAGTGGCAGCAGCAGTCAGTAGTTCAGTTTGAGATGAAAATTCTCAGGTTTCTTGGCAGTGATCCCAGACCAAGGATCACTGCTAGTGATCTGTGCCCCACAAGTCTTCCAGGTGATTCTGATGCCTCTTGAGGTCTGAGAGGTGCTGAAAAGGAATTTATTTTCTTCACAGAACATACTACCGGAAGGTTAGTGGCTGTCCCTGGCAAGTGGCAATGAGACCCTGGTGACAATGAGGCTTGGGTCCAGCACTGGCTTTGCGGGATACCTGCCTTGTGCTTGGAGCCCACAACTTCAGTGCTCTCACCTTAATGACTGGTGGACTTGGTTTCCCTCCACCCAGCCCAGACCTTTTTGCAGTTATTTCTACAACTTGCCATCAGCAACTCCTGCGGCGTAGCTACCTACCTACCTCTAGGCCTGGATGTCTACACTTCTGGGGAGGAGGATTCTGTCATTTCCCTCCCTTGCACAAATGGGGCACAGGAGAGCGTGAAAAGGCAAGCACCTCCCTTGTGGTTTTACAAAACATTTTCTTCATCCCAGTAAAAATTCTTTCTTTGAAAACCTCCTCCACAAGAGAAAAAAGCAACAACAATCACCGCGAGATATGTATCCCTCCCCTCTGCCTTACCCAAGGAATGCATCTCAAGACAAACACCAGGAGTTCTTTTCTCTGCCTCCACCTCTGTTCTTAGGCAGTGGCAGCTTCAGACACAGTGGTCTGGGGCAGGTGGGGGTGCAGGGAGTGAGGGAGGGAGGGCGGGAGGCACGGAATGAGCTCCAGCGTCGTCAGATCCAGGACGACTTCATAAACACTAGCTGCTGTTTGCGAAAACGTCTCTGGAAGAGGATGTGGTACAGATGTTGCAGTGTGTTGGTGGGGGGTTTCTCCCCCAATGCTGTGTCTACAAAGTCCAAAATAGCAGTGTGCAAAGAAATCTCTCTCAAACACAGTTATTTGGAGAGGAAACCTGGTGGAGTAGATGGAATAGCTGGGGTAAGAATCGAAAGGATTGGATTCTTTAACCAGATCTGCCACTTCTAGCTGGGTAATCACGGAGAAGTCAGTTGATCCCTTTGAATCTTGGACCCTGAAGCCCATAAAATGGGAGTGAAAACACCTTATTTTTTTCCTACCCATTTTATAGATAATGGTTATAAGGATCTTATGAACTAAGGCAGTAAAAGTACTTAGAATTAAAGCAGTAGTTGTTCAAACAAAATATCATGTATCATTTTACAATAATCCTATAAACTAAAGGGGAGAATCATTATTTGCTTTAATAGAACCAAGGTTTTTCACTCAATTAAATTCCAACAGTGTTTCTAGATTTACTTATGACTGACTGCTCAGACATTACAAAAAGGTTAAGGAAACAAAATAAAGAGGTGAGACAAATTAAAAAGCAGAAAAGCATGCTTACCCTGTAGTCCGGCGGTTACGCTATGTCAGGGACTCCCATGCTAACTTTCTGCCGGCTTGCTCCGTCAGCTCCTGAAAGGGGCATAGTGAAATCTCCAGGGATAATAGTGGGTATATTATTTTCCTCCAAGTACTGTTTTTGGCCTGTGTATTTTGATAGATGATTAATACATGCACATTTAAATATGTAGGGTAGCTATATCTTCTTGAAGGGTTGACTTCTTTATTACAATGTAGGGGCCCCTTTAATCCTTCATAATTTTCCTTGTTCTGAAATCTTTATCTAAAATTAACTTAGATACTCAAACTGTTTTGTTTTGTTTTGTTTTGTTTTGTTTTGGGCTATCTTAGCATAGTGTATTTTCTTTTATGTCTTTTGTTTTGAGGTATCTGAGTGCTTGCAAGTTAGTTCCCACATTATGAACATCATATAATTGGGTCTTTTTTTGTTAATACACTGACAAATTCTCTCCTTAAATTTGTGTATGGAGACCATTCACATTTAAAATGATTATTG